>VZSC01010775.1:234035-250429 GCA_013398225.1 Steatornis caripensis
CCATTCACTGTGACAGTTGCACCTAAGCACCACTCTGACCCATTTCCCTTTCACAATCCCTTCGCACAGTAACTAATAGAGTGAATCTTGCCATCAAATTCTGTAAAGTTGCGCTTTTTTACAAACTCATATTAAAAATCACCTTTCCCTCATATCTTTGGTGGTGATTCTTTGAGCGAGCGTTAAACCTTAATCACTCTCCCCCATGACACCAGTCCACTCCCAAACTGGGAAGGAGTGAGGGTCCTGTTGGGAATTCTCGCTAACGGCACCTTGTGGGAAAGAGACTCTTCTTGCACGGGCTCCATGATTTGGTCCTGGTATGAAATGCAGCTTTAAAATCCCAGCTTTCCTTAGGGTGGGAAAACCATTCCCTTTCCTGATGTGCACACTGAAACTTCTTCCTAACAATTCAGTAAAGTATTACTTAGTAAGCAGACAGGCATATTTTAAATGCACTTCCTTAAATGTTGCTTAGACTTTGTTAATTGAAGGGCAGGGCAGGCGCCTGCCTGACCCTGCTCTCCCCCGGGCACAGAGGCAGCGGTGGCTGCAGCTGGAGCCCAGGAGTGACACCAGCCCCAGTTTCTGAACAGGAGATGTGACGGAGAGCCCTGGATAGAGTGCTCTGCACATCACTTGCACCGTAAAATCCAGGGTACAGCCATATATGGGGATTTTGTTCGTTTGCTTTTGTTTTGTTTTGTTTTTTTTTAAATACCTGACAGAAAATAACAAATGAAACATTGCAAAAGAGGTCTCAGATCCATGATACAGACTCTCTTAGAAGGTGCAATGAAAGACAAGCTCTTCTCTAACAGATGCCACACTTCTCCTTACAGTCTGTATTCATACCCTGTGATGAGACATGCTGCTGAGCAGATGCAGCACCCTTAACTCAGAGAGCCTGCTTTCTGGTCCAAAGCAGAACGGGTGGATGTTGGCCGGTTTGCCTTGTTTTCCTTTAATGTATTCAAATGGAAAGCGCCCAGGAGGGAGCAGGCACTAAGCTACGATGCGGAGGCATAACCTTATAAAGCCAGTGATACTAATGTAGAAATATGCAGTCAGCTTACAAGTCTCCCAAGCCCAGCTCCACTTTTCTCAGATTCCTATTTGAACTTCATATTCTCCTCCCGGCACTGATTGCCAGCAAAGCTGTGTAAGATTCACCAGCCCAGCAGACAGAGAAGCAGCTAGCAGTGGTGTGAAGGTACACCTCCGAGAACACCTCCAAGAGCAACGCTCTCAGTCTTGGACTGAGCACAGAAGAGAAACAAGCAGGTGCTGTGGCAATCTTTGGGAAGGGCTACATGAACACAACGAAAGACACATAATTATTGTACAGCTTAATATTGTTTTAGGCTACACGACCAGCCAGTCCGTACTGTGATGAAAGGGCAGCACAGCACATCTGCAAACACAAGAAGGGATATATTTTCAAAATGAAGGGTACAGAGTTTACTGCAGCACCAGGACAGCAATGCAGCTCTGCACCAGCTAGCAGCCTTTAGATGCTGCTTAATACAATTATCAATATATTTAAAAAAAAAAAGGGCAAGTAAATGAGGAGTTGCCATAGCAACTGCTACCTCCCAGCAATACGAAAGATACGGGACCAGCCTCATTGAGGGCATGTTTTATTTATTGTTTCGTATTTCAAATGTTCAGCAAAGTTATGCTGCTGGACACGGCTGTGCACGTTGGCGACCTTCACTTGGTAGCATTTGCATTTTGTTGGCTAGTTCTGCCTCGAGAGAGGACCCTAATTTCCAGTACTGAGAAGCAAGACTAAAGGCAAACTCTCCGACCAGGATGGTAACAACTGCTCGTCATTCAAGTGCCTGCTGATGGTCAGCACTTCCCCTGCTAAATTACAACATGCTCCCAATTTATAAACCATCTAAAGAACAACTGAGAGTAGCAAGACAGAGAAATTAATTTCAGTCTTCGCAGTAATAAGCATATAAAGACCCATCGCTTTTTCTGTTTGTGTTTTTTTAAACATGCACTGCTTTTGCCCTAAACCACCTATTTCACTGACAGCTGAACTTTCATGCATTCAAAGCTTTCTCAAGCACACGCCTAAACCCCTTCAGTATTAATGGGGCAAAAGCACGTGTCAAAATACTTAGCCGTATAGGAATGGCACTAAGTACATGATTAAAGTTAAGTATAAGCTTAAGCATTGAGGAATTGCAGCCTTACACCGTCAAATTTAGGCACATGAGCATGTAATGTTGCTACTGCTATACGGAGCTGAAAAATTCAGATTTGGGGCAAGGGGGACAATGTTACTATTTCAAGATCCTGATCAGTTTCGAGGACATAGAAAGGCACACCACAAAGAAATAAATATATGGCTTACGTACCAGCTTCATTAAGATCATAAAATACTGGAGGTCATCTTCAGAGAACATGACATTTTATAGATACTCTATTTTTATGAATAGACACCTCAAGGGAAAGGAAGCAAAGTTGAAGGTAAAATGCAAGGTTTATTATTAGTAGTAGAAGTAGTAATAATAAAATAAAATTTTAAAAAACAACCTAAATTCCATGTAGCTGCCTCTATAAACCTAGATTATGTTCACGAGCTCAGAAAATTATTTAATTTCTCACCTTTGTTGAGGCTAAGCTTTGTCACTCTAACATCAGTAGACTAGTCCCTTTCTTCTCCATTTTTGACTGTATTTTATCTCCTGTTCAGCTTATGCATTTCTCTTTTTATTCCTGCTGTAGTATTCTTTAGAGATGCGCTGCTAATTCAGCCAGCAGAGATAACAGGACGTTCATTCCCACTACCTATAATTTCCTTGAATAACAATCTAAATAATATTTCTAATCCACAGAATAATGTTACATTAGTGCAGTGCAAATACACTTGCATGTAATATGAAATATAAACTTCTCCTAAAAAAAATAATATTACTAGCTGGAAGTAGAAACAAGGTGATAATGCTGAAACACAAAACAATAATTAGAAAAACCAAGCAGAACGAACAACAGCCTCCACTATCTTTTGCATTTCTTTATCTGAAGCAGACTGGATTTAAATCAATCTAAGTCTATGCTGAGCTTTAAAGGAAAGCAAAAATTCAAGCCTACTCTGTCTTTTGGAAGCAGAGAAACCGAATTCAAATCATTCGTCTAAAAAATTCTCATTTTAGAAGTGTCAGGCATTCAGCAGAGGTATCTGAACAGCTGACAGTGGCACTGTAATATTCACTTGGTTGGGCTATGCCATATGAAAGAAAGAAATCCACCTTATTTTTCTACCTTGAAAAATGGAGATTTTTTTCTTTCTGCCCCGTGAGATGCCTACTCAATAATGTAATAGAATGAGACAGAAATTATACGTGCGTGGAAAGGCGTTAACAACACAGCCAAGACTGCAATGGTTTTGCCACCAACTATGTTCTTCTTAAAGAAAGAGGGAGAGACAAGACGCAGAAGTGTGAGGTAAGAGGGTGGGAGCGAGAAAGTGGGTTTCTGCAAGGAGGATGCATTACAGGACAGTCGTACAACACGCACTTCCCTCTAGGCAAAAGACAGAGTAGCAATAACAGCTTTTACTGTGACAGCAGCTGTAGTAGTAGGAGCTGCAGCCTTAAAAAAGACGCATCCCTGTTTTCTCTTTTCCTAGTATCTCCTTTCCTAACTTTCTAGCTTGCTTTCCTGTCAAGGCTAAAATAACATCGCTCTGTGCATCACATCATTTTAGAGAGAACTGTTAACTTTTGCACTCTTCCGCCAGACAGGAGATATGAGCCCGAACACGTCGCTAGTACAATTCTATCAAAACGTTTGAGGAAATGGTAAATTTGCCCCTTAAACGTGGCTGAATTCCTGTGTCAGTATTCAGTGTAGAGTGGAACAGCTCCAAGAAGAGGTGCTCAACCCACTGAGATGTGCACAGATCTAACAGACCCGGCAGCTGGCACCCTGGTCACCAGAGCCTCTTCAGCAACTGTTTGATTAGCTTATCTGAGCATGAACAGTGGCAGCAGGAGAAGCTGCGAGCATCCTCTCCTCCTCCTAGATCCTCAGTCGTGGGAATCGGGATGATCTCCTAGGACGTGAGACAGCTGAGTTCAAGTCTTATGGGAGGAGAAGGGAAGGCGAGTTGGCAACTTTCACATTTTCATCTCCATGCTCCTAGGTGAGGACAACGAGATCGTTCAAGCACAACATCCTTCTACAGCTCTGCTCCTTGAGCTTAGCGTTTCACTGCTTCTCCCACAAGTGTCTGAAATGAATTATCCTGTATCAGATCAGATGAAAGGGTCCATCGGACAAAACTTTTTCCCTTTTTTTGCCAGAGGGGGAAGGGGTAGCGGTGGAGTTTGTTAGTCTTGGTGCTTTTTTTTGCCCCCCCTCCCCCCCATTTCAAATGAGGACAGAGAGAGATGGGGGAAAAAAACCACCTTTAAAAGCATGTCAATCCAAATAGAAGTATGTTTCTGCTTTGGTTGCCAACTTGAAAAATCAATTATTCATGCAGCCAAATTTGTAGGCAGGAAGGGATTGTCAGCTGAATTTCCTGATGGGACACCACAAATGCTGCATTGGCCCATAAACCCGCTAGCAGAGGCTGCTGCACCATTTACTGAGCCACCCTCCAGGCTCCATCACCGATGACTATTAGCCATGGCCAAGCCTGACATCTCTAGAGATAGGCACTAGGGTCTCTGCCCTGATGCACTCACACCTCCGATGCACTGCCGTACAACACAAGCAGCCAGGAAATTGCTCAGGAGGGGGACAAGGGCACGTCCAATTCACCCAACCTTGATTTAGCATGGGGCCGAGCTCCAAGTGACTGCAAGGCAAAATAACAACAGCAGACTTTTCAGTGCTTAAACAGACATAAGGACTTTTTGAAGTCAAGCACACACAGTGACTGATGATGGGAAAAGCGGGTGTGGGGAGAAGTTGTCAAGATTTGATCATTTAATGAAAGACACTTCAAGGGAAAAGAAACAGTTCAAATTATAAAAAGGCCTATTTCACTCATGCACTTTAAAATTGCAATAATCCATTTGATGCCAAAAGAAGAAGAAGAACAACAAAAAAGAATCGAAGAACAATAAGAAAGATGCTCTGGCTTATAATTTCACACTCTCCTCTACAAATTCTGTAGCTCTTTTTCTTCCTGTTCTATCATGAATCTTCCACAGCTGTACAAGCCCTCAAGCTACAGACAGGTTTCAGTCCAGTAAGACTGTCTGTGGCTTTTTACAGCTGAAGATCCGTGATGAAGGACTGAAACATCCTCAAGTTTGCACACTTGAACAACAGCACAGATAAGAACAAACTTTAAAATCCTGGATAATCCTCACTTTACTAATNAGGGGGAAGGGGTAGCGGTGGAGTTTGTTAGTCTTGGTGCTTTTTTTTGCCCCCCCTCCCCCCCATTTCAAATGAGGACAGAGAGAGATGGGGGAAAAAAACCACCTTTAAAAGCATGTCAATCCAAATAGAAGTATGTTTCTGCTTTGGTTGCCAACTTGAAAAATCAATTATTCATGCAGCCAAATTTGTAGGCAGGAAGGGATTGTCAGCTGAATTTCCTGATGGGACACCACAAATGCTGCATTGGCCCATAAACCCGCTAGCAGAGGCTGCTGCACCATTTACTGAGCCACCCTCCAGGCTCCATCACCGATGACTATTAGCCATGGCCAAGCCTGACATCTCTAGAGATAGGCACTAGGGTCTCTGCCCTGATGCACTCACACCTCCGATGCACTGCTGTACAACACGAGCAGCCAGGAAATTGCTCAGGGCACGTCCAATTCACCCAACCTTGATTTAGCATGGGGCCGAGCTCCAAGTGACTGCAAGGCAAAATAACAACAGCAGACTTTTCAGTGCTTAAACAGACATAAGGACTTTTTGAAGTCAAGCACACACAGTGACTGATGATGGGAAAAGCGGGTGTGGGGAGAAGTTGTCAAGATTTGATCATTTAATGAAAGACACTTCAAGGGAAAAGAAACAGTTCAAATTATAAAAAGGCCTATTTCACTCATGCACTTTAAAATTGCAATAATCCATTTGATGCCAAAAGAAGAAGAAGAACAACAAAAAAGAATCGAAGAACAATAAGAAAGATGCTCTGGCTTATAATTTCACACTCTCCTCTACAAATTCTGTAGCTCTTTTTCTTCCTGTTCTATCATGAATCTTCCACAGCTGTACAAGCCCTCAAGCTACAGACAGGTTTCAGTCCAGTAAGACTGTCTGTGGCTTTTTACAGCTGAAGATCCGTGATGAAGGACTGAAACATCCTCAAGTTTGCACACTTGAACAACAGCACAGATAAGAACAAACTTTAAAATCCTGGATAATCCTCACTTTACTAATAAGCAATTTTATCTAAATCCTCCTTTAAAAAACATGCTTCCCTGAGTGATGCTAGGGGAAGTAAGTTACCACGTCCAATTTGCAGCTCTATTCAGCAAGTATTAACCTCAGCCCCTGCCAAGTCATGGGAGCTCTTTGGTCTCTCCCATCTCAGCTGCCAGGAGTTTCATCCTCATCCTCTCTCTCAAGGTTTATCTCTCTCCAGGCTCCCTCCCCGCACGGTGCCAGGTATCCTGCTCCCATCGGCCACCTTATGGTCACTCCTGTCTCAAATGTGCCAGTCTGCAGTATTACAAAACACTTATTTCCTCAACACCCTTGGGAGGTAAAGAGTTGCAATTACGCTTTTATGGCTCTGAAGCTACAGCAAAGGAAGGTGAAGAGATGGATTTGCAAACGCACTTACACTGTGGGGCCCTCAGCATTGACTAAACAACTTCCAGCTTTGGGTACCCAGAGCAGAATCCGCAACGTTCAGTGAAATTCTGAGTCTCCCTTGTAACTCACTGAAAGAGAAAGGCTTCCTTCTCACATGGGGTTTGGGGGCGAAAGCAATCACTCCATGTAAGAACTCATCAGAATTCCTGGAGGAAGCAAAGTTTCATCCAAAATATGACAATTAATTAATCAGCATGTTCCAAACCTTTTGTTGAATGCAGAACACTTCCCAAAGGATCCTCCACCAAGTATCACTCCACAACAGGACACACACACACAAAAGAAAGGCACGTTTTTTTCTTTATCTGCACCCAAGGAAGTCTTCTGAGAGGTTCGCTCCATGGTAAGATCCCCAGGAAGCCGCAGTGACTTGCACAGTCACGCAAAATCTGTAGCAGCCCATAATCGGATCCTGAGTCAAAGCGATGCACTTCTTCTAACAAAGGGAGCTATGGCTGGTCTTGAAGCTGGAGCCTATGTCCAGAGGACTAATTCAAATAACATGATGCACAAGTTATTAATCAAGAAACGAGCACAGAAGTGGCTAACTAGATATGCCTTGCTGCTCCAAATTCGTACAGGCAGTCACAACGACAGTACAGTGCAGCCACGCTTGTGCATCTAACTTACTTGTTAATTATTAACAGCACTGTAGGAAGCTACCCGTAGGAAGTGGGGGGAAAAAATGGCCACCACACAGGTTGTCCTTTACAAGAAAGCAAACAAGGGCCTTTCCTAATGTGAGTCAGGAGAGCTATGAAATTATTATATTGACTTGACTTATGCTGTAGAGCTATGTATTGACCTACAGTAGCCTTCATTGTGTAGCTGCAGTTATAATGCAGTTGTTCAAATGTGACTTGGAGTACAATCACAGCTTGAAAACGTTTTCATTGTGGAAACTCTGCCTGGCTTCAGTTTTAATTTGGTGCCCTGTTTAGAAGATTAACTCTGAACCACAGTATTGTATTCCAGCTGGCTCGGCTCTGAAGAAGCCAGTCCAACAGCAATATAGGCCTTCTGATCAAACCAGGATCTCCTAGCGGCACACTGTACATCCCTACGGCTCACGCGGCCACGTCCCTAATTAGCGCAACCACATCAAAGGAACCGTGCAAGCAGGTTGAGTCATTGCACGTGCAAGTGTGGCTGGCAGGTGAAGAACAGCACTGCAGCAAGTTACGTATGCAAACCTTTGCCGGGCTCTCTTTGCTACCAGGTTTGGGCAACAGGAAAACAGTAAGCTGTAACGGTAATACATAGGATGAAAGGCAATAATTTGTACTGAAAACAAATTGAGTACCATTAAACAATCTCCTTGCTGCAATCTTCAATTAAAAAAAATTAAAGGAAGTGAGTGAATAATTCCTTTCCTCCTTAGGGAATAAGGGAAACCAGATCTTCACAAACTGGGAGTATAAACAGTGAGGCAAGATCTATTCCCAAACAAACTCATCTATAGAGCAAATACATTAAGTTTTTTCCGTTAAAACGTATCTGTTTCTCAGCTTATGAACCAAACACAGCAAACTGCACATACATTTGAAATTCTGCATTAAAAATGTGTACAAACATTTCCAATAATCAAGATGACTGTGAAATGCTTCTGCCAAGTATTTCAATAGCTCTTCTGCATTTGAAGATGGTTCATAGCCATCACACGGTATTGGTTCCAGGCCCAGTGTTTCAGCCTGAAGTACTCAAACATGAGTCAGCTCCCCTCAAAATCATTTCAGTGACTTACAACGAGACACAATACATACATAACGCTTCGTTCTTTTTAAACTGCCTTTTATCTTGCATGTATCTATATCACTCATTTTCAGGCTGCTTTTTTCTAACACTAAGGTGGCAAAGAAATTTACTACAGAAATCAATACATTAAATGTGCAAAAGGCAATTTTCTCACACTCACGTTGTTCCAGGAACTGGAGCCATTTAACCATTTAACCCAAGGGAATCCCGAAGGTCAGCTTGCTGCTCCCTAGCTTCAAAGGTGAGCTGAATCCTGCCTGAATTCCACAAGTACACTCATTTCATTGCATGAGGGTCAAACACAGCAAAGAGTAGTATCACTCCAGGATGGCACTGGCACTGCATGGGACAGTCTTCACCTTAAGTTATCGAGCTGTCAAGTAAACAATGCCCCCAGCGTCGGGGAACAGATCCCTGGCATGTCAGGGTGCAAATGTACCCGGGAAAGCTCCTGTTTCTACTTAATCTGGGTTATGCCTTTGCGCTGATTCATCTTTTTAAGATTCTATATTGTTACTTTTGTTTATGGCATTTTCTCAGCAGCCATCACCACCCCATCTTGTGTCCAGCCTTGCTAGGCTGCGGCAACTCCAGATTGCCAGAGACAGCCACTCTGCCTAAACGTATCAAACAGTAAAATTGTGACATTTCAGCCCAAAAGGTGGTTTCACAAGCTGAAAAGAAACCACAACCAACAACCCACACCCAAAACCCAACACAAAACCCCATCAACCCTCCAAATTAAATGAAAAGACAAGTGCCAAGAGCTCATCTGCATGCAAAGTAAGTGAACGCACAGTTCTGCAGGGATTTTATTTATTTTTAAAGTCAAATGTTCCGTATCTCCTTGACGGGCAGCACCTGTGGCTCTAGCTTTCCAAATATCGGCACAAACAACATGAAAACCTACCCAGATTTTGTTCTTAATCTAAACCATAAGACAGCCTCATGTCAGTTTGGTTACTTTAAAGTCAAAGAAGCTCAAGATTAAAATATTCCAGCCAAGTAACCATTCTGCAGCCTGTTGGACAGCAATGTCAAAAAAAAAGAAAAGGGCAGGGGAAAAAAGAAAGAAATAAAAATATCCCACTCTTACAGTCTCCAGTGTTCATAGAGGCGCTCTGCATAGAATTGTCACAATAAGTTAATATGACAGTGTAGCAGCCAATACTCACCCTGGGATTATACAATAAATAGACTCCATTAAACTACTCTGTAAACTCTCCTGTGAGAAATTTCTCTTTGATCCAGAACTTAATAGGAATTATTTAATCATAATGAGATGGTAATAAAACAGCATCACCTGAATAAGCTATTTTATTACCTGTTTTATAATTAGCTCCTCTTCAGATATCCTTCTTACAGATATTTCAAGCTCATAATGTAAAGGGCACATACAGAAGTATCTGGGGCAGACATATATTTATATTTGTGCTAAGGAATCCTTTACACAGCATCCAGTATATTCTGATATTTATAAAGTTTGTGACCACCCTCAAGAAGGACTCCCTAAAGCAACCTCGTCACACAAACGATGGAGAAAGGATGGCGTCCTCTCTATGTAGACCATGTAGCAGAGGGCAGAAGGGTGAGCTACCTTTCTTCTTACCTAAATTTTGGCTTTACTGGTTCCATCTCCTCTCTCTCTAGGTCCTTGTTCTTTCCTCTCCCGTCAGTGGAAACTAGAAATTCAGTTCAAATCTAACATGGTCTGGGTTTGGGGTTTTTTGCTAGGCTACTTTTCAATATTAGAGCTACACAACCACTTGCGTTGACATCAAAGAAGTGACAGCAAAATCCAAGAAAGGCAAGACCTCTCCTGTCTGGTGTTTATAACTGAATCCACAGCTTAACCCATCTCTACTGAGCACATTCACGCTTTTTTTTTTCCAAAGACTAAGAAAATCTGGTTGCAACTTCTGTAAGAAATAGGACATCCTTTGTCTTTTCCAGCCTTGTGCCAAAATGCCAAGTTCCTGCACCAAAGAAGCGTTATGCAAGACCTTAAAACTGCAAATATGAGACACAAGCTTGGAAAATCAGGATGGCTTTTCACCAGAGCACATTGTTGAGTATGACTGGACAACCATCACCGATACCTTCCAAAAACTACGGGTGGGCAGGCACCACACAAAATACTGATGTGAATGATTTATTTTCACTTGCTAAAGTTACAGGTGATTTAAAAAAAAGTCCTACAATGGGAAGTGTCAAGAATCCTTAACTGAAAACAGGGACATGGCATGCATTGAGCTATTTAAAAAGTAATGTGACATAATTAGATTCTACATTTCTGGAAAGGGTTTTTTGATCACACAGATGTATAACCAGAAGCCCTTACAGAGCACTCTACAATTTTTAATGTTCATACACCCTGTACAGCTGTGCATCTCTCAAACAAGGCTGTAAAAAGCAGTGTTTCACTCTTATTTTCCTCTACTCTAAAACTTTATTTAAAGATATGAAATCTTGCCACTGCTATGAATTTTCTGTCTCTGGCCACACATCCCTCCTAAGTATTTTCACACATATGGTGCAAAAGTTAAGAGTATTAGAATAACTTTGTAACACTTTGGTATTGCTAATAATTCCCTTTAGTGCAATATTAAGTCCATCAGACTCTGCTTGCTCTTAGGACTCTCTTTGAAACCTCAAAAAAGCATTAACGGATAACTTGACAAGCCTTTAAATGTTGTTGAGCTCCTCACAAAAAATTCATGCCAGAAACCAAAGCCCTGGCTGTATACACATGAAGTGTCAGGCAAGTTTCACTCTAGTAAGAACGTAATTGGATTAAAACACATCATTTGATAATTTTGCAGTTAGTCACTGAAATAAGCATGTAAGTAATTTCAATTTTGCAGAAAACTAGTCATCTTAGCACAGTTGTACAATTTTGTGGAAAATTATTTTTAGGAAATTCTGAAAGACTACACTATTTAAAAGCATGTGAAAGATGCAACTGAAAGAAAAAAGTGGTACAAAATTCTGTCAATACCTCAATTTGTGAATTACCCAGCTCTTTATATTCAACTCTACTGGAGTGATTATGGGCTAGGGCCAAGAAGGGGCATGTGTGATAAATAGCTCTCTTTTATGCCTACATAAAATGCTCTTATAACACAAATAAAAAAAAAAGGAGATAAACAATCTGTGATGACAGATTAGCATTTAAAATTTCTAGGCCATCTAACCTCCTCTGCACGTACTCTGAACAAACACTAATAAAGTGTTCAGCACTACAATGTAGCTGGTTTGGTAGCTAAATAGTAATGCAGCAGATGCTTAATATCAGCCTTCAAGCCTCAAAATGTACAAATACAATTAATTGCCAGCCCAACGTTGGAGGCTGGGCTGCTGGAAAAAGAAGTGTCTTGGAAATTCTGACCGTAGGCAGAATTTTTCTTTTTGGGGAGAGCGGTGTGATATTTTTAACATAATTAAAACCTTCTTTTTATTGCAAGTATCACCTTCACTGGTGTTCCTCCCACACCCATCCGTGGGTACTGAATTCTTCTTATTTATATTCTTGTTGCTACATGGAGAAAGTTAAGGTTTGAGCAACCCCGATATAGTCTTTTTCAAATGGACAATTGCACTATTCAGCTCTTAACAATGTGAGCAATTCGAGGTTATCAGTCTGTTTGCATGTGTTTTCACTGTGCTCAGCACAATGAAACCCTAACCTTAATTACTGGCTATCATCATAAAAATACCACTACTACTACTACTACCAGCACTGAGTCAGAAGCACTGTTTTATACATGATTACTAGAAGGTGAATCTCTCCAGTCTTGCTTCCCTGATCAAGCTGAGTGAAGTAATGCTGAAAATAAAATAGGCTTTTAAAATAAAATCAGTTTTCATAGTCTAAAGTGCTGCTGGAAATAGGGCAATATAAGCTATTCATTCCCGACACTGTTTCTGCGAGTACAATCTATGGTTTATAATTAACAGATACACAATACTTTTCCCTTGCTACTCCTTTTTTAAACTCTGCTACATTTATGACTGTGCTAAATCCCAGTGGAAGTGCCTACACTGCAATGCTGCTGAAACTCCCCTTGTAGCAGAGTCTGGCTAATACAAGGCATTGATCCAGCAGCAATTACTAGCAGAGTAGTAGAAAAGTTACACTAATTCCCTGTCGGTTTTTGCCCTGTGCTGCGGGGTATCCGTTTCTCAGGCTGCGAGACATGCGCAGCACACGCTGCTAACACGAAATTGCTCCCCGTAAATGGGGGTGAGCACCACCGCCCGGGCACAGGCACCAGGCAGGCAGGGCACTGGGAGGCTCTGCTCCTGGCTCTGAGCAATTTTCTTCCCTGAGACTCAGACTTGGGGAAGAGGCCAGGTCTGCACTTAATCCAAGGCAGGGGGGCATTTCAGACAGGTCCATGGCCTTTGCTAAGTGCATTAGTGGTGCACTTGGATCCTTACCAGCTTTTTCCCCTCATGAAGCCCACTGAAGAGGTGATGCCACGTAAGCCCCTAGCAGGTGAAGGAGGGCTGAAGGAGGATTACTGCATCCACACCCCTTCCAGAGGCTGCAAATTACAGAAATGGAACCAAGCTGACCGTGCTGAAGAGGACGCTCTCTCCCCTGCCACACCACTTGGCACTTGGCCCATGGAAAAAGAAAAAAAAAAAATCAATGGAGTTAGGGAGATCTGTTTAGTATCATGGTCTACTCACACCTCTCATGAGAGAAGAGGGAGGGGAAAAAAAAACCAACCCAGGAAGGGTTGAATTATGCTGTCTCATACATCACTCTGAACTCTATCAATTTCTTTTATTTCTTCTGTAAAACGAAGAGCAAAGTACACACTTTAATTTTGCTGACACTACCCCTGCTCAGTAAATAAGCATTCTGTATCAATATTTACTTCCCTCTGCACAAGGCAATAAACCATTGTTGGCATTCAAATCTTCCTCACTCCCTTTCAGAAGTCTCGGCTACCCTGAAAAAATCAATCAGCTGTAGCAGTCGCTCCTGAATGGTTTATAATAGCTTAGCTCAGGCACTGGGCAAACTTGAAGATTATCACCCAAAAGCTAGTTCCCTATGAATGCAGCTCAGTACTACAAATACTTCTTAAATTTATCACCAGTTATTTTGAATGGGCATCGGTTCCTGTTCAGCGTATTTAGCAAGGCTCAGGGAAACACCCAGACACAACAGGCTCAAAGGCACCTCTACACAAACCGCTCTGCGCTTGCGCGCTTGCACGGCCACGGCCCGCAGGCAACGGCCAGGGCATCCTTCCAGCTGGTGGCTCTTCGAGAGTCATCTCAAAACACGCTCAAAGCGATGCCAATGTTTTGACAGACTCAACACGCAGCAGGAGTTACCTGGTTTGTTACTTAGAGAGAATGGGAGCGCTGAAGCAGATTACAGGAGCTGCAGTTACCCGGGCAGTCAATTAAAGCAGCTACTGCAGACGGTGGCATGGAAGAAGGTGGAAGACACAGAAAGCTCCTGGCTTTCAAATATACCAGTGTTATGGGGGTTTTGTTTGGTTGTTTTTTCCCCCTCAAATACAATCTCCAAGAGAAGATATGCCCCCGACAGAGGGAGGAGAGTGAACAACTCAATTAATAAAAACAGATTACCTTTTACCAAGTTAAATAAAAGCTAATAAAAATGAAATACCAATGCACATGGCAGATTTATGCTAACCACTTCATCGCAAGACAGACACACCTGGGCATGATATTAAAAAAGATCAAATTAAACTTTAGTGACTGCAGCAGCAGGTGACAGAGCAGCGCCCTCCCTTACAACATCTTCAGACCATAAAGTATACACTTTCATTTTGCCTGAATCAAATTTTCAATCAGCCCTTCTTGAGAAAATTAAATATTATTTTCCACGCTTCTCCATGTCCTTGCATGTATCTGTGGTGAAGCGGAAGAGGGCTGACACCAAAATCACCTCCCAAACACAGGAACTATTTCTCAGAAGTAATTCTGACCAGATTCCAGAGCTACCGTTTCGAACTAATGGAAAGACTTGTTTTTGCAAAGTGCCATGCTGCTGCAGCTGAACGTAATAATACGTATCTAATGAAAACACAAAGCCATGTAAGGAGCCTTTTGTTTAGGCACTATGAACAGTTTGACATCTTTCATCATAGCCAGCACAATGCCAGAATTCTTTTATTAGAAAAAGTCACAAAGATGTAGAAAACAGTAAGATCCCATATTAAGTAAATGCTAACTGGGGACAAACAGCTTAATGTCTAACAACAACAGCAGGCGCTGTAAATTTAGCTGCTTGGGGTGAAGGGTGTTTTGCTTATTATTTCTGCAAAGTCATTATTACTTCAAACTTATTTACACACACAACATACACAGCCGAATGCATCGTATTCTTGCTAGTGCTATGCAGAAAACCCTTTTCCCCCATCCCCTGGAAATGACATTTCCCAGACAGTCTTCAAGGATAAGAAGGAGACAACCAACCAAAGGCTGCAGGTCTGGGAGTCTGGAAAATCCACGGAGTGCAGTCAACCAACTCCTGAGCATGGAAGTTGTTGGGTTTTTAGCAGCCTCCGCCTTCAGAGTCCCCATCGAATGTACTGTGTTATCAGCTCCTACAGCATGTGCCTGCACCGGTACCCACTGACTTCCCTGAGTGTTTACAGCAAGAGTGGGGCCTTAGAATCAATGAAAGAACCCTTTCCCCCTCTGCCTTGATTTTGCAAAACATCTAAAATTCAATTAGTTATGCTTTTTCTCTTCTTCTACAGCCTATGCAGTTGATTTCACACTGTGACAAACGCAGCTTGGCTTTGAATTTCAGCAGTAGAAGTTGACTGCCCAAATGCATGCAGAAAGCAAAAAGCAAAGTGATGAAATCATGACCAAGGTGAATTCATTTAAATTTTAAGTGAACACTTGTAAAGCATTTTCTTAACACTATTCACCTTGCCTTCCTCCCTCCAGAAAGAAGCACCATTTTAAACGATGAGAAAATCCTCAATTTCATGTTTATGTATACAACGTAGTCTCTTTTATATCATCACATTACGGAGAACGTTGTAGATTTGAATTTAATAGGGAAATCAAGGAAAACATCCTGAAGTATCTATTTACCTTTAAGCACAGTAGTAGGACTGTTTAATTCCAAGGTAAGAGGCCCAAGATGCCAAGCTGAGGATGAGCAGTCCTTTGGCACATGGGATACCTCACCGTGCAAATATTCAAATGACTTCATGAACAGTACAGTGAAAGCTGTCACCATTGCTACATTTAAGCACGGAATTACATTAAAAAATGTGATTTTTTTTAAACAAGAAAACTACACATACAAAACAGACAGCAAGCAAGCAAAGTAGGTCTACGCCCATGTGTCACACAAAATCACGGCAACTGTTGCATTCTCCATACAAGCCCTCATCTCGCATCATGTTCCCGTGATTCAAATCCCACTTCTCCGGATAGAACTTTTTCCACCTGTAATTCTTACATGTTCTCCAGATTCCCATAATCTGTGCCCATGTTGGGATATAAAGCACACATGCTTCCCACTAGCTAGGCCACTCTCTATCATCTTTGAAACTTCGTGGAGAACAGGAGAGGTGCCTGAGGATTGGACGAAAGCCGATGTCACTCCAATCTTCAAAAAGGGCAAGAAGGAGGACCCGGAAACTACAGGCCAGTCAGTCTCACCTCCATCCCTGGAAAGGTGATGGAACAGCTCATTCTGGAACTCATCTCTAAGCACATGGAGGAAGAGAAGACTATCCGGAGTAGTCAACATGGATTCACCAAGGGAAAATCCTGCTTGACCAATCTGATAGCCTTCTATGATGGCATGACTGGCTCGG
>VZSC01010775.1:251349-280690 GCA_013398225.1 Steatornis caripensis
ACAGGACAAGGGGCAATGGGCACAAACTGGAACACAGGAAGTTCCACCTGAACATGAGGAGGAACTTCTTTACTGTGAGGGTGACAGAGCACTGGAACAGGCTGCCCAGAGAGGTTGTGGAGTCTCCTTCTCTGGAGATATTCAAAACCCGCCTGGATGCATTCCTGTGCAACCTGCTCTAGGCTAACCTGCTTTAGCAGGGGGGTTGGACTAGATGATCTCTAGAGGTCCCTTCCAACCCCTACCATTCTATGATTCTATGATTCTATGATTCCACTCGAGTACACTTCCCATTTCCCAAATGCAAGCATAATCTTCAAATTTGAAACAGCATATATCCAAGTATAACCACTTATTAGGAGAAAAACAAAGAAAAAAAGAAAGAAAAAATAAAAGCCCACTACTTGCCTTCCTTACAAGGAGGGGAAAAAAAAGTCTAATGCAATTACAGTGCATCTATTTGTAATGGCAAATAACAATTTTTTTTTTCATTGGTGACAAAAAAAAAGCAATTCAGTGACCTGTAGCAGCCAGGCAGTCTTAGTTGGCTCTGAAGCAGCCGAATCGTTTTAGATGTGTCCATTAAACTTCAGTGCCAGTGACATCTCTACCTAAAGCATACGGCTCAATTATACCTGCATGACAAATATCTGAAGCTCAAGAAAATACTACCAACAATTGGCATTTGCAGAGAAATGCGCTAGGAAGGTGGAAATTACAGCAATCACTATTCATTGATACACGGTACAGCTGTTTCGGTTTGGAGGTTTCTGGCTGACAGAAAAACTGCAACTTAAGTTAACTGATCAGGACTTCAATTTCAAAAAACCACCTTGAAGCTGAGAAAGAACTAGGCTATACACTGATTGTTTACTGCATATTGAGATAATGATGTTCTATTGTTACGAATCATCATGTAGTTACCACTGCTTGCAATCCTTTTCTTTGTTATTGCAATATAGAGCCTGACGGCAAGACTTTGCCTTAAGATTTATCTGCAAAACCACACTGACTTCAATAGAAGTCTTTTATCCATGAGGATTTTCCTGTGAAATGATGTGTGTGGGTAGAGTGGAGGCAGTAAGACAGGAGTAAACAGAGGGAAAGACTGATAGCATAAAAAAGAAATCAGTGTCATCTCACTGCACTGGTCTTTCACACCACTGCACGTCAAATCTCGCTGCGTAGCACTTGTGGGTGACCACTACTGCAACCCATGGAGGGAATCAGAGACCAACATTTTGCTTCTGACTGTATAGAGTCATTAACTTTATGTATAAAGCAGAGAGATTTACAAAGTAAGGAGTGAAAAACATTCATGCCGCCTCTTTACTCCGCAAATAATTTAGTGCAATTAATGAGAAAACATGAAAAATGGTACAGTCCAAACCTGACTGCACAGAGAGCAAGATCTGTACTAGAGGAGATGGGCCTGTGACCCAGAACTGCTCAGGCAACCGCTGCAACCACAGGCACCCGCCGGTGCCTCTGCCTGCCCCTGCCAATACAGTGGGGTGGCCCACGCAGGCAGGATGACGCACCTTGGGTTTTTGCATGCAGAATTTGGCATGCGCTGCTTTGAAAACCTCTGCCGTGGTTTTCATACGGGCCAAAATACCAGTAACTTCGGGGTGAAAATCCCCTGTGCAACGCAAATCCTCCTGAACCACTCGTCTCCAGAACGTGTGGTGGTGGACCAGCAAACGCTCGTTGCCCTCTCGCCACGCTGACGCAGAAGGGATGCCTCCAAAACAGTATGAGGAGAATGGTGCATACAGTGCATTTTCAATAATCACTGCTGAACAGACCTTTGTCCTATAGTATTCTCCACCTTCATAACAAAATTTGCACTTGTAATGAACACAGCACTATCAGGACACCGACCAAACAAGCCTCAGAGCAGCTGCAGGGGTAAGCAGCTTTCCAGCCCACCCAGATAAGCAGGGGCACAGAGAAGTGATGGAGTTTGGGTCCAAACCGCAAGCAAAGCCAAGAACACAGGCCCCAGCACTGCCCTGACCTTTTGAAATTGTCCTGCTGCTCATGTAAGCAACTACAAACAAGCACTTTTAAGCCATACTTATAAGGTTCACGATGTATTTCTCCATTTACCCTTTTATCTGAGACTTAGTATTAAAAAGGCTCTTTTGAAAATTACTTTTGTCTATTTAATTAATCTTCTGCCCATATAAAAATCTTAAAATGATTATGAACACATTCAATTTTACTTCCATTGATTTATCTCCATCTGATGGCCTATTTTATCTTTTATAAGGCTCACAATAGCAGAACTGGGTCATAATGTAAGCAATACAGTAGTAATGTACATTTTAGAGAACCCTGTTATTAAACCTCTCATTCCTCTCTGCTCTGTTCAGAATGAAGCCTATTACAGCAATTGGACTTGTACTGCTTGGATAAAGCTTGGTCAATTGAACTGACTCAACCTAATTTTTACAGTCTTAATCCTGACTTTCAATGCACCACAACCAATCTCACCAAAGGAGTCTTCATACAGTGCTTTTGCAGGAAGGCAGACACTGTCACGATGGCCACAGTAAGGCGATGGGAGATTTTAGAAGAGATACCGAGAAAATGAGAGGAAAAAAGGTCACCCACAGCCACACTGGGGAACGGTCAGAATTCGCTTACTCAGAAATCGTTTCAGAGCAGGACCTGCAGCGATGCAGGAGCGCTGAAGTTGGACTTTGTTTTCAGTCGGAAGTCCAAGGAACTGATTCAACTACACAACAAGTCTTCAACATCAGCAACAAGGGCCCTTGCACAGCTCCGCAGTACGAAAACAGTTTGGGATCATCCAGCTTTGGGCTGCGGAGGAAGCCCAGGAAAGTCAGCGCCTGTGAAGGGCGTTATTTGGTTTGCTCCTGTTTCCGAGTCCCAGAAGTCAAGTGTAGCAGTCTCAAATCAAGGTAAAATGAACTATACCTACTTTGCTGCAGGCTGCTTATCAGCAGTGTGGAGACATCCCACAGACTCATTATATACAACATACAGGAGAGATATGGAAATAGTTCCTTCCAATTTATTGTAGCATCAATGTCTTTAGGTGATAGATTCTGTCTTCGTGAATACTATTAAAGAAAACCGGCACATGACTCTCCAGAAGACATTTTTTCCAGGTGAGATCCACCTCAATTAACCCAGAGAGTACAGGGGAGCTGAAGTATGTAGGCTCTTATTCAGAAGTTGCTTGAATTTAATTTCAAATGGAAATTCATTACCATGGGTGAATTCACCCACTTTAGAGGGCTAATAAGAAAGCATTCACAGTGCTTTGGCATCCTTGCACAGTAAGACCTTTAAGTGAAGTTGAAGTTTTGCATCCAACTTGATGCTCCACTGGGAGACCGCCATTCTCCAGCATCTTTCAGTGTGTATTTTTTCTACTGTTAAAGCATTTATGAACGCATTCATCAGTTAATAAGAATTTAAAGGGCAATATTTGAAAGTTAACTCTAGAATTAATATACTCTCCCACCTTATGTGAATTAAGTGTTCAGCTGCTGCTGCTGTACCACTGCATTTGGTATTTAACTTTGCACAATGACGACAATGAATAATCATGGCATGAAAAATAGGATTCCTTTCTTCTTCAGGCTTTCTAGTTACAGCTCACTTTATGAGAAGGAAATACAGTATTTTTACAGTAACCACCAGTCAGTCTCCTGTTGCTTTACAGACCAGAAACCCAAGGGAAGTCTTGTTGAACACACACGGTGAGGAGCACAGTCTTCTCACCACGTGGCCACCATGGACTGCAGGATGCGTGCCTACCTGGCTGGACAAGACAGCCAGTAAAAGGACAGTGTGAGGTTTCATATTTATGACCTTCCCCACCTGCCCTTCTCCTTTCTGAAAACAGCACCAAAACACATTTTAATCCATCCTTCTCCATCTCCATGACTTCTTGCTTTCAATCCCATGGTTGCACCTCCAGACAACTCCCCCAACACCCCTATCAGCATAGGAGGGACCTGCACAGCCTCTTCCCTGAATCAAAGAACAATGTCCTTCTTCCACCGCTTCTCGGGTCTGTCATATCACAGACATGGAAAAGTACTTATCCCTACTTGATTCAAATTAATGTTACTTCTGAACACCACACAGAGGTACTATTACTTAACCTAGTCTTCAAGGAAAGAGAAAATCCCATCATCTTTATTTTGTCAATCTTTGCAAAAGTCTGTAATTCTTACTAATACCTTCTGCCCGTGGTACTTCTGCAAACTGTTAAAACTGGAACAGGTCCCCAAGTACCATGGAGTAGCCACAGTCACAGAAGATATTCTGAGAGCATGGAAATACCGCCTGTCCTCATTTTATCTCTAATTTATGAAACAGCTTCAAGAGCCTCTCTCTGGAACTCAGTGAACGGGGAAAAAAACTTGAATTCACTGTGCACAGATGTGTCTCAAGCCTTAAAACACCAGAGACACTCAGTAAGAGGGTTTTCTGTTGTTTTTCTTTTTTAAAATGTATTTTATATATATACACTACTGTATATGTGTGTGTGTATATTATTATACAGTATGTATAGATTAGTATATTTTTTAGCAGTTAATCAACAGGAACTCCAGCCCAGAACTTCAGCAATCTGCTTCATCTGTATCAACCCATTTACAGGATAAATACGCACAGCTTTTCTGTGGCACAACGACAATAACCGCCCTCAGCGCAGCAATCACCAATTAACAAAATTACCTCTTTACAATGGCTTGCTGTCTCATTTACCTTTCACATTCTTAGCAGTGTTGCATTGTCAGACATGTAAGAAAAACGAATGCTACAGGTGTTCCTTAAAAACTAGTAATAATGCATCACACGGAATGTAGAAGTTCATGAAATAATGATGCCACAAGGGTTCACAGTAGAGCATGAATCACGTATGATCAATTCTAATCTACTACAGGTGTGACTGTCTCACTTATTTAATACAAGCAAGCTAGGATTGAGAAAGCAAGTATATTTTCCATCGGGATGGGAAATAGAAACCAGTATTTTATGCTGGCTGTGTTTTGAGGTAGAGACACAACTCTTCATCAGCTGCAACCCTCATGAAACCCAACCAATATTGTAATTCTGACAGCAAACATCACGGCCTTTTCCAGAGACATAAGAAACAAAAGAACGGTTATATTTGATTTTCATACAAACTAATGTGTACGGAATATCTGCTGTCATCATTAAGTCCCATCAGGTCACCAGAGTGCTTTTTTGTGCAATATAAATCATGGAAAGAAATGTTCTTATGATCCAAAGCTTTACTTCATGTCTCATGCACATGAGATGTGTTACATCTTTCAGATGTCTTACAACTTGACTAGTATTAAACCATTCTTTTGTAAAATCCTGTTTCTCAGCTGTTTGTTTTTAACCAAAGCACTAGCTGGCTGGCCAGGATGTGTCTTTGTTACCAACTGTCTGCTCCAGGTTGAAAGCTCCAGCTGAAACAGGCCAGCTGGATTCAAGGTAAGGGTGAATAAAATGTTCGTATGCATTAAAACAATCCAGAAATCTTTTGTCTGAAAAATCATAGCATCTGCATAGTTTTGAGTAACGTCTGGGAATTCAACACAGCAGCCTTTGAACACGAGCTAAGTCCTTTTTCTAGTCCTGTGAAAACTGGAATCTCAGCCCCCACACTATGAGCAAAAAACCTTATCTGTATTTAACTGTTCAGTATTTCATACGTAATAGGTCAGGGCTCCAGGGGAAAACACAGGTGATGGACATGAAAGATAAAATGGGAGAGGCCAAGGCAAGAAGTCAAGTCAAGCAAAGAAAGGCTAAAAGGATGTCAGAGGTTGGGAGGACATGGCTGTGATGAGGGGCAGAGGCTGGAGAAGGGAAAGGATGTTCACAGGTACGGGGCCAGAGG
Source organism: Steatornis caripensis (assembly GCA_013398225.1). Classification (NCBI taxonomy): domain Eukaryota; kingdom Metazoa; phylum Chordata; class Aves; order Caprimulgiformes; family Steatornithidae; genus Steatornis; species Steatornis caripensis. Next base: position 257,249 of record VZSC01010775.1, read on the forward strand.
TGGAAAGGATGGAATGTGCAGGGAGTTGGTGGTCAAAGATTGCAGAGTCCGAGCAAACGATCTCCAGCATGTTTCCAAATAAGAAGCCCCTGCCAATGTAGTTCTTCCTCACCTTCATAAGTGCCGGCATGTATGGAGGAACGCAATCTTTCCACCGCTGTCTGTGATTTCATTATCTTAAGTGCAGGGGCTAAATATTCACAGCTGCAAATGGACTCAGTGGGAGCTGCCATTTCGTTGGGTAAAGTGCTGTACCATTGCTAAGTAGGCTGAAAAAAAAAAAGGTCCAAGGCATCTCAGATTGGACACCTGAAATTAATGGGTAGTTTTGACCTTAACCTCTTGTTGGTTAACTCGATCCTATGACATGGGGAAAAACTGGAAGTCCCTTACCTCACAAGGAGTTTTAATTCAAGAAAAGAAACTCCCAAGTGCTTATGAACCAGTCAAAACCTAAAATGATGAGCACTACAGAGGAGCTCAAAACGAAATTAATAATTCTGTCTTCAGAACATGGTTTGAATTACGAGCAGAAATAAGACATAGGGGACACATTGATTAATGAAAGGAAAACAAAATATTGAACAGCCTCTCATTAACTGAGCATCTTACTTTCTGTGCAATGAATGAGGCCATGGTCCTGCGCAAAAATAGCATGCGGCCATATAAAGGCTTTATTGTAATGCAGATGCACACAAGATGCAAATAGAGGTGGCACAGACAATCTTAATTTGAGGATTTCTTAAGGTTTGTGTGCCCTGTTTAGCAGCCTTTCTAATACCCTTTAATGCAGGTATTTTTGTGTGTAACCATTTACTGAGAAATGTATACTGTGAATTCCAAAAGGGTTTAATATTTCCACCAGATAAATCAATTGCCTAACCTCATGAATACCAGTGTGACTGAAAAAGTGTATTTGACACATGATTTATACAGATGCAGTGCTTTAAATAACCATGTACGCTCCCAGTGCTTTCTGACCAGCTAATTCAAATAACTCTACCTATATAAAAGCTCCTTTAAATTGACACAAGCATAAGGGCAATATTTTTACATGATATGGAAAACAACAGCGTCTATTCAATTAGGGAGAGATGCATGTTTAAAGCACATTTTGCAAACTGTGACAGCATAGTGTTATATGTGCCATTAAAGATATTCAGCATCAATGACTTTTGAACTTGGCAATTTTCCTCTTAGTACAGTCATAGTGTTACACTTTTAAAATGGAAATACATTACAAAGGAATAGCCCAGAGGTTATGGAATATATCACTAAGCTAATCACAGTAAAGCAATATCGTAGGCAATATTAAAACCCCAGCGATAATTGCCCCAGGTATTTAAAGTAACAGCAGCATTTTCCTGTACTGCCATCAGAGTAAGACAGCCAGTGCTGTACCTGAAACAGAAATCGGACTACGCATTTCCCTCCTGATTTAAGGACTTATACTGAAATACCTGACCTCTCTTCACCTAACTTAATACAGTAAGTGAATATACATGCATCCATTACCTTCCAACTGCCTTCACTTTCTTAATGGTACTTCCTGTAGCACGTGCTTGAAAAGAGCAAATCCAGGACAATGGGTGTCTGGCACGATAAAGGCTGAGGCAAGGCAGTGCCTGCAAAGTCTTTGAGGAACAACGTGCAGTGGTTACTCACCCAGCAGTGGTCTGCCCACCGCAGCTCCTACACCCCAAACTGATACTCATCAACATGCACTGGGCCCACCCAGACATAATTTTTCTTTCTGTCAAGGTGAGAGGCCACATGAATTTCATTGAGTTAATTCCTTGTCCCTTCTGAGGTTCAGCCAACAATGGCTGTGTGCTGGCTTGGTTGTGGCTGATTTATGCTACACTTAAATGAGAAATGCAGGTACAAGACCTTCCACATCATGCCAGCCTGCTGTCTGCCTTCACGGTCCACGAGCAATGCTCAAACAGGGCATCTCAGGAACTATAAAAATGGGCCACGTGAGTCTTATCTGAAGAGATTCGTTTCTATTTCTAGGGGCTGTAACAGATCGTATGTGCATCAGTCCACAGAGAAACCCGCGGCGTGCACACAACAGGGGATTACAGAATCGATGCAGTTGAATCACACTGAGCCAAGCCTTGGTGGTGCCTCAAACCACGGGCACCGTTACCAGCAGGAGGGCCTGAAACAAAAACAAGTGGAGGCAAGGCACACAAATTTGGAACATTCCCAAATGTCCAAGGAACGAGCAATCACGGCTCTGAACAGTTCTGCAAGTACACTCACAGAACTGCAGAAATCCTGAAGCGCTCCTCAACCAGTTTACAAAACCACAGAAATAGTGAGTAGTGCAGGATGCATGTCCCAGATAAACAGCAATGAAGGATTTCAGAGAGTGTCTGTGCCTGGAGAGCACACGGTGCTCCTCTGGACTAACAAACACCTACAAAAACGTTGGTAAATTTCGTAGCCCAATGTACCACCCAGCTTGCTAAAACCCAAAATGTCCATATCTCTAGAGGGAAAGGGTCTTCCCAGGCTCCCTTTTCCAGGCAGCATTGGCTACTGATAACACCTGCCCCCAAACTATCTCACACTTTAAAAACAGCAGCTGAAACCGAAAAAGGATACTGGGTGGGATTTCTTCATTATGGTCAAAAGCATAAGCCACTTTTGTTTGGCTTCTGCTAGGAACTGAAAATAAAGCAAACCTACTTACAAAACAACTGTAAAGTGCTAATGTAATGCTGCATTATCTGAAAGATGGTTATTACAATCAAGGCAGCTCTGCTTTACTCTGCAATCTCCTAATGAGACACACTGGCAAATGCTATTCCAGATTTTGTGAGGGGAAAAAAAAATGTCTTTCATCATTTTTGACTTCTTTATGTATAAACCAGATTACACAGAAACCTCACACAAACACCAGCTCTATCGGCTCTGCTTCTTAGAAGTTGAACGGGTACCTCTTGCAAGGGGGAGATGTTAAAAATATTTTAATATGATGCCATTACCGGTATTTTTCTTGTTGAGATTTAAAAAACTCTTGACTTACTGCTTCTTTGAGTGCAGCAGACAAAACTGTTCTGTGTTTAAGCAGAGGCATTTGTCTCCTTAAACAAGACATTATAATCATTCCTTTTGTAGCTTACTAAAATAAGATTCCAGAAAAACTCCTCTCTAAATAAGGATAAACAACATGGTGGCTTGATCACAGCACACTGCCAGAACAATCACACTTACAATCTTAGCACTGACAGCATATTTAGCAATCTCAGTTACAATTACTTTGGTCTCATTTCACAATATCCTCAGGATGATGATTCTGAGAGAAATCACGAACTGTTTCCAGAGATACAACCACAACTTGGCAGTGTAGACTAAGGAACAAGAAAAGTGAAAAAAAGTAATTTCAAAGGAACAATATTCTTGAATGAGATCTACATTTTTTTAAATGCTTGTTTGCGAACATTTTTCCTCAGTATCTACCTGGAAGAACATTAGGCAGAAGTTGGTGGGTTTTCTGCAGAATTCGTGAAACGAAGCCACAAGGCTACATTACAAGCAGTAACACCAACCAATTTTCCTAATGTTTAGTTCTTATTTTTATGACATATATGTTTGCCACTAGTAAAAACCTGCAGCGTCCGAGGTTCCCGTGCCTGATTTCTGCCGTTTCAAATAAAAGCTCTTTCCAGTCTGGTAACCTGATGCGAAGTTTGGAGCATGATCTGTTACATCAGATCAGCAAAATAGCTCTTACTTCAGTTATGGTAATTTTCGGGATCAATGAAAGCAAACACACATTTTACAATAATTTTAAACGTAAAAACAGCCTCGCGTCATATTTTTCTTAAGCAAAATATTAAAATATAAGCAATGAAGTCTGAGGGACGTAATCAAAAAGAAACACCTTCTTTTACACTAGAAATGCTCTGAACCACTGTCTGTTGTTTCATCATTTTTTCCATTAAATCAGACACTTCTAAATCAAGCCCTTGGGGAGTAAGAGACGAAAGTGATGAGAATGCAATGTGTGAATATAAAAGTGGAGCATGTGTTTTATAACTAACTCCATTCAGAGATCAAGGGAAATGTCACTGTTTATAGCCATCAGTAAAGAATCACCTAATTACATCTGTAGTATCAATTCAGGTCATTATTCTAATACATACACCGTAAAGCCACAATTACAATCTACATCTGCAATGAACAAGTGCATTTACCTCTTAACCTTAAGTTACAAACAAAACAAAAAACTCTCCTTTCCCTTCCCCCCCTACACACCTTCATTATTTCAATCTTGAAGCAAAGACAGAGTCCAGCCACTCGAATTAAGTCAGAAAATAACACAGTGCAACTGGATTTGCTCTGAAACCTCGGAGATGCGGGTTCAGGAGTGAAACCAGAGCATCAGGTCTTTGAGCCTTGGAGACCTGGATGCAGTGAAAACCTTCATCTCAGAGGAAGGAGAAGAATTCCCAGATTCGGAGCAGTTTCCACTTCAAAAAAAAAAATCAGATCACTGCACCAGGGTAAGTTTTTGCCCTTACTAACCAGGCCACTGTTGGCTTGCTACTTTTTGGCAATGCTGAATTTCAGGGGAAGTGAGACATGATCTTCTGGTACACTGTTCATACAACAACCTTTGCCGCTACCAACACCAAAGAAAGTGCTTTGCAAACCATACTACGTACAAGAAAAATAGTTTGACAGCCCCTAATCCTCCCTCCATGGCTCAAAAAACTGTGAAGGTTAAAATTATAGATATTTACACTATAATATTTTTGTGGCATCGTCAAGGATCCATCGAGATGAACAAGCACTGTACTGTTTCAGCCTGTTTGCACACTCACACACAATTTAACAGCTAATGTGACTTTGTAGTCAGCTTCGTAACGCTATAAGCCAGTCTCAATTTAACAAAAAAATAAACATTAAAAAACCCAACACATTGCAGCAGCGAGCTTCCTGCTGGGAGGTGATTCTCACTTTTACTCCATTCAGTCTTTACCTGTAGTCAGCCTCAAACTTGAATCAAAATTTAAAATTTATTTTGCACATGCGTCTACCTCCTCCTTCAAAAGCCCAACACCCATTAGGCACACACAAGAATCACAAGTAGATAAAAACATTCTTGCAAGCTTAGAAAGCAAATCTGTGACAGATTTTACCAAAATCAAAGGGAGGTTTACTTGTTCAGCAGGCACCCAACTTTTCAGCATTCAGAGAAGCTTCCTGCAGTTTCAGAATGGAGACACTTACCTAGAGGGAGGGGAGTGGAGGGGAGGGGAAAAAACCAAAACCAAACATTAGGCAGAGTGAAAACTTCTAGCAAAGTTTTCCTTTTTAAATTATGAGATTGCATTGGACAAACTTTCATTACAGATTATAATTACATATCATAAATACTTTATTATAGTAAGGTTTCACTGATAAACAGACATCAAGCATTAAAACACCATTAATGCATATTTTTCAGAATGGCTAACCCATTTTAAGAAGTTCAAGAAAAGTGGAAATTGCTGATGATTATCACAACTCTCGGCAGTGATTTGTTACTACTCCCAATTTAGGTTTAATCAACTCCTTGTTCGCCAGCTGGTAAAGTGAGCCCCAAATCCAGACTTTTACACTAGGCAAGGTAGTATCAAAGTAAAAAATATGAAGGTTCGAATTCAGTGTACAACCCAATTCAGTCATTTTAAAACACCAGCTCCACCTCTGGAAGCCTTGTCCCAGCAGTGAAGATCAGCAAGCTCAGAAACAGCACCCAGAGCAAAGGCTGAACGTAATGAGGCAGAGCATAAAAGAAAATTCACTGTAAAGAACGGGGAACAATCTCGTAGGCAGAAAATGTAGAAAACAGTTTTAATTATCCGCCAAATCTGTTTATTTTTGCTATCGCCTGGAAAGAGCCTCCCTGTAATGTCACTTAGCGTGGACATTCCATATGCGCAAAGTATCCTGTGATTAGAGCTGGTAGAAATCTGGGAGAGGAGCTCAGCATTTGTGGCTCCCATTCATTCATCCTCCTACTCCAGACAGAATTTTTGCAGAGACTTAGGTCCCAGTGACTGAACTGGACTTAGACACGTAAAGTTGAACATCAGCTTAAGGGCTACCTAGAAGAGAAGCCTAATGGCTTACATCACCCTCATGCGTTTCTCGTCTAAACAAGAGGGACAAAGTCTGCAATACTATTTTCGTCTTTCTAAGCCTTCAGGACAAATGCTTTACAGACCTTCTAGTCTTACAGGGTGCAATTTATAAATATTAAAGACTAACATTTATAGAAAAATGCCTTTCCCTAATACTGTAAGAGATGCCATAAAAAGTAATACTTTTCATTATAATACCACTTTACGGTACATGAGAGCTTTAGTACCCCACAGGTCTTTTCCTTCGCAGTATCTGGAGGGGAAAGAACACAGGCTGCAAAAAGCAGACGCTTCTTTCTTTCTTTCTTTCTTTTTCCAGCTCAGCAAATATATACCATTACTTCAGTCCCTTCAAGGTGAGCTTTGCTGTGAAGGGAGATAAGGCCCAAAGCAGAGGCAAGGTTTGAACAGATTTGGTCATTGTATATGCATTTTTATCCGTTTTGACAATGTGGAATTTTAATGAAGGAATGCTACAAGGATTCTGCTCCGAAACAAGCAGTTTAATTCTCTCTGTAATTCAGAAAGCAAGTTTAAGTAATGACTTTATAATTTTTAATTATCACGGAAGAATCCTTTTCATGTTCTCTTTCTCTTTATTGCTCCAGTATATCCTATCAGAAATTTAATTTTCATTTTCAACTTAGGCAATAATATTTTTCATTATTTGGCAAATAAAAAACATTACATCGAACAAATTAGAGGGGCACAAGCATGAAATGGCATCATCTAGAGAGTATTTGCTTCAGCTTTGCATCCAAGCAACTTTTAAAATTTTGCAGTGGTTGTCACAAGTGCATTTCAGCCTTTATTCGCTTAACATGACAGATCTCCACTCCGTGTCAGGGACAACAGCCTGTACAGCCACCTCTAGACCCATCTACATATTCACTGGTTTTCAAGCTGCACTACAAGGGATGCACGACCACTGCATCCACTCTGTCCCTCAGTGAAAATAATAAAAAAAAAAAAATCCAGGGGAATTCACAGCATGCTGGCGATGGCTGACTGGGCTTAGGAAGAGTACAGAAGTCACAGGACAGGTTTATAGCCAGGTCAATAGGATAAATATTTGAAAAAGCCTGTTCTCATTTTGTCTACAAGAGATCTTGGGTACCCAATACAATCTACCCAGATGCTGAAGGCAGTTGGATTTGGGCAAATTTGCTTTCAAAAACTGGCTCAGATTTTCCTCTGTTCTACCATCTTGATAAATCCTGTGAACATTGGCAATTAGTTTGTACCCATTTGGTCGAAACTCCGGTAGACGATCTACAGCACACATCCATCTCTGCCCGTGTAGAATTTAGATATAGTGCAAACATTCAAAAAAAAAAAAAACAAACTTAGAACTGATTAGCTGCAATATGTATTCTTATTTTTATATAATTTTGGCACTTGCCATCAAAATACCACGCTCATAAAAAATAGATTTGCCTCCTATACAAATGATCTATTACCACCACGGCTCGTGTTATTTCCTCAGAAGAAAATGAAAAGCTCCATTTGAAACTCACTTAGCAGCTGGTTATTCTGCATTTCATACAGAAAGAAACACCCGTAAAGGTGAAAATGAATAATGATACATTTGTGAAGAAGTCACAAAAATTCAAATGCAAGATTTATCCAGAGCTTTGATACTCCAATCTTCTTAGAGACTTTATAAAATAATGCTCTGCGCACAGTAAAAAAAATTCATTCCACCCACTGTACGAAACCAAAGGAAATTCACCTCATAAAAGAAAAACAAATTAAACAGAAACTAGGAGGCCTTGCAGGCCTGTAATTCATTAGGAGCAGCCTTCGGTCCCTCAGGAACGGCCTACATACTCCACAGAGCTAGGAAATGTGTAGTTAGAAGAAACTGAGACTGGAATCCGCTGAAAATTTGCAAATCCAAAGAATGGTTCTCCTTTGTTTAATTCCTTTTAACACTTCGGTTAGCTTTGGTCGTTGTCTCCTCCCTCGTTCTGCACCCAGAAGTTTGCCCTACTCCAACCTCCTCATCAGACGAAGACCACCCCTTGGTGCACAGCTTGCTATGTGCCCGACCAACCCTGACCCACAGTGGCACCATGGGACACCAGGTCCAATTGTTCATGGTGGTGACAAAGGTGAGTTTAAGGATGAGCAAGGCAGCTTGGACCAGAAGCTGGACATGCCCAGCAGTACCATCTCATGACCTGGGAGAGTGACAAGGGGTTGCAACTTCTGGACCCATTTCCTGGCATTTCTATGTGGTGCTTTGTGGTCCTACCAGACCGGTGAGAATTAGCTCCAACACCTCTGTGCTTCTCTCTAACACAGAAAGCCAAAACACAGTACTCTGCATTACACTGAAAGAAAAAAAAAAAGCAGAGTGGACTTGGGTCTTTTCTTCTCTGAATGGACTTCAAATGCTTCACTGAAGGATGGCCAACGTGGTCTTCAATGAATTAGATCCCTGGAAAAATAACCGAGGGTGTCAAAAGTGAGAAAAGATGCCAAAGTAACGCTGAAAGGGTAACAGTGTCAAAAGCAAGAGCAAGCTGTTGTATTTTGCAGAAAAATTCTGTTCTTGATAAATATTTTGCCTCACTTTTACAGTTTTATAAGGAGGACTCAGGTGCCAAGTTCAAGCTTTTTCTTCTTCAACAGACCATGACTACAGTCTCAGAAGTGGAAAACAAACAGAAACTGCAAGGCATGAAGTTTTATTGAGACAAACCGCATCAGGAAAAGAAGTTGTGTGGAACACAGTGGACTTGGTCTGAAAACGCCAGCGATAAACATCTGAGCTGAATTTACAGTCCAACAGCAATACAAACGGTGCTGAACACCTCTGCAGAACATGCCTGGTCTAACCCAAGCTCATCAGACTGAAAACTTGCATAAGTATTTGTATGCAACATCCAAGATTACCCACAAGATGACAGAAGCACTCACAGTTTGGGGCGCACTGCTAAAGTGGTCAAGGCAAAGTTTAACAGGCAGGGATGGGAAAGCTTTTGGACTCCGGACACACACAGCTGATCAGCTGCATATGAGATACATGATCCCCTAGCAAAGGCTTATATTACTTCTTTATGTACGTACAACATGGAAAATACCAGTTGCATTTTAAATTTTTAATGCATCCCACGTTCCCAGAATTTCTGATTTTTGCTTAAATGGAGCTTCTAGGCAATGTTGCTGCCTGTCCACCTTGAAACACACAATCTCTTTTTTAACAACTGCTATGAATTGGATGATGCACATTAAGAAACTCAGACTGCTTCTAGCTGCTGGGATAAAACATGTCAGGAGAGCAGAATACAAGGAGAGTAACTCCCACCAATTGGAGTAACATCTAAAACCACTGTTTGCACCTCATATTTTCCAAGCTGTCCTTCCATAAAAACATCCAGCTCAGACAAGAGGTACGGAACAGCGCGTGACGCAGCTATAAAGGTCTTCTGCCATCTGAAAGAGGTGATAAAAGCACTGGGGGAAAGTGCCAAAAGGGAATCATCCTCTGAAATGAAATTAATTGATGAGGAGAAATGTGGTCGGGGTCAAGAGGAATGATCCGTATTAATGGCTCCCATGTCCGAAACGTCTTGGAGCACAAGTCAAATGATGAGGACATAGAGAGATGTTTGGATTATATTGAAAATATGTTCCTGCCAGGAAACACAGCACAAACTAACCCATTCTCTGAAGCTGCAGTGACTTGAGGGAAAACAAATAGATCTTAAAGCAATCTTGCTCTAACTCCTTAAATCCGTGTTTTGCAAGGATAAGGTTTAGCAACCGTTAAGAAAAAAGTACTTGGGATTTGTGTCTGTCCTGAAAATCTTCAGTCCCCAAAGGACAACCTATACCAAGACAGGGTAAAGTCTAAAAAAGGGGCCCCATTCGAGCAGTGATGCACTTCCATCTTCTGCAAAAGATAATAAATGAGCTCAGGAGCATTTCACTATTTTGTAAGAACTGACATTTTACATGCAATGCCTGATTAATTTGTCCCTGAATCAGATAAAGACTTCTGGTCAGAAATGGGTCAGGCTGACCAGAATTAGCAGTTAGGAAAAGAAACGGGGATAGGAGGCATGAGTGAAAAACTGCAGCATCACTGGGTATCAGCGCCATGCACTGTGTACTCCTCCACAGAATAATAAACTACTTGACAGTGATAAGACCACAATTTTCTACCTAAACTACAAAAAAATGTTCCTTTTTCAAAGTTCCATTAAAAAAAAAGACTAGAAAGGCAAAAACCCCACCTGTTCGCCACAAAACCCACAGCAGTCTTTAGCACTACACCTTGGAAAACATCCTCCTGACAAACATGCGTGCGTTAACAGATCCCTTCATAACACCACGCTGACTTTCTGCAATAGCTACTCCAATTGATCCCTCAGAGATAAATGCTACAAAAATGAGCCAAATTATAATGGGATTCTGTATAGCAGGGCAACATAACATACAATTACCGTAACCTTGCCCTGAGGCATTTCACAGGGAGATGAAAAAAAAAACAGCCTACATTTAAGTATTTAACAGTTTTTCTTAAGATGATAAAAAGAAGAGGCTCATTTTCCTGCTCCTTCCAAAGCCAGCAAGCATTGGGCTGTATTAATGGGACGGAGGGATGCTGAATGACAGATCCCCTTCGTGAAGGACAGGTTTGTTGGGCAGTCGTTAGACGCCGCACAGGACGAGGACGGTGAGCGGTGACGCAAGGTGAGGGAAGAGCAAGGACAAGCTGAGCTGTTCATCAGCTCGCTCACCGCTCCACGGTTTCCCTCTCCTACGAGCAGAAAGGATTACGGTGCGGTATTGCAGCAGCTCATTAGTAAACAAGAGAGGCAGATAAAGAGCGGAGAGAAAGCAGTTGCTCCCTCAGGCCAGCCAGCGACCAGGCTCCGTTTTGGGGTAACTTCACACGGTCTGGCAGCTGCAGAAACTGGTTCCCTAAAGACCGTATCGAGGACCTTGAATTATCCCTGACACGGTCCCTGTGGTGTCTGCTCCTCAATCACAGCCGTGCTTTGCAACACATCCAGAAAGGTCCCGTGCCTGAGGCGTGACAGAATGGATGGCACTTGACTATTTATGTTGGCTGGCAGAGGCTTGACAGACCATTTCCTACCATTAAGGGAAACCGCAGCCGCCCAGGTGGCTGGAAAGACCAGGCAGAGCTTCCAGAACTGGGTCTGGAAAGAATTAGTCTCTGCTATGACAGAAAACCTTGTACGACCTAAGCATTGACACAGGTGAATCTCTTAATAAAAATCTAATTTAGTTGTTTCTCCTAAAAGAGCTGTGAATTTCTGCTCCCACCCAAATACCAAACGCTCAGTTATTAAGCTCAACTGGCTAATTCTCCACTGGTACTTACTTGAGCCTTGTTCGATAATATCTCCAACATCACCTTAACAGTTGAGCAACCAACCATGAGAATGGCATTACTCTGGTACTGCTTAAGCAAAACACAGTGTTTATCTTATTTTTTTTTTAACTGGTAAAAAGAAACTTATCTCTACCGGTAAAGCTCATCCTGTCCAGACAACCATCATAAAGCCTCTGCTATATACCACTTCGCTTCATTACACACACAGATACACAAATGCCCATTTTTGAGAATATTAGACGGATCACAGAATCACAGAACCACAGAATGGTAGGGGTTGGAAGGGACCTCTGGAGATCATCCGGTCCAATCCCCTGCTAAAGCAGTGCCCCCAGAGCAGGGTGCACAGAATACGTCCAGGCGGGGTTGAATCTCTCCAGAGAAGGAGACTCCACAGCCTCTCTGGGCAGCCTGGGCCAGGGTTCTGTCACCCTCATGGTAAGGAAGTTCTTCTTCATGTTCAGGTGGAACTTGCCGTGCTCCAGTTTGTGCCCAGTGCGTCTTGTTCTGTTCCTGGGCCCCATCAAAAAGAGTCTGGCCCCATGCTCTTGACATCCACCCTTTAGGTATCTATAAGCATCGATGAGATCCCCTCTCAGCCTTCTCTTCTCCAGGCTGAACAGACCCAGGGNTACAATACTACAATACTTTGTTCACATCTATGGGAGATTAATGCCAAGTGAGGCTCAGGAGTACGCGGCCAAAGCCATGCAGCTTTGTGTTTAAAATGCCTGGGTCGTCGGGGATTACAACAATTTCATCTAGTTTTACTAATGCCTCGCTGAGACCTTTTGGACCTGGGATGCTGGAGCACACATACTTTAAATATGAGGCATACACATAGGAATGTACTCAGGGTTCCTCACAGTCCAACCAGTATCATATAGAAACACGGCATCAAGAAGAGCGAGGCAAGCAATTAAAGGCTCGCATTGATGATCAAGCCGCAGGGCATACAACAGGGTTGGGAGCAGGCAGGAAGCCAGCTTGTGTCTCATTTGGCAAGACCCAAAATAATGCAGATTAGATTTTGCATCCGAAACTTCCAAGCCACCATCAGCTGTCAAGTAAAAGTGTTTGGGAAGGACATACCAATCCATTTGGAAACCACACCACTAGTCAGAGAAGTTGGAATTGTATTTGGTGACCACGGCACATAAACTCACCTGCAGGCTACTGTTACTGCTGCTGCAATTCAAAAGCAGACCCAAGAAGTGCACACCTACGCAGGGCAGCCAAAGCAAACAGCAAGAGGGGAGAAAAGAAAATGAAAAGTGCAGAAATCATTAACACAAAATCCCAGAAAACATCTGATCCTCGGAATTAAACTGATTCCCCTGTTTTTCAGGGAGCAGAGGGAGAACCAAATTTTTAAATTGTGTTGCTGAGAGACGTGTCCCCTGAGTCCACAGGTGCTCACTTCACCGCTAAAGAATAAAGCTCTTGCCAAAGTTATCACATTAAAAATGAATCTTGCCAGTTTATAATTGAGCTGCTCTTAGGGAGACAGCTATAACTGTAAAGAACCAGTCCGTGAAAAAACATTTGCAAACACAGTAGTATTAGCATAGATATCTGCTATTATTTCTTAAAAATAGGACTTTATACTGCAGAGATTGCCCCTACAGAGAAGCTCAAAAAAAAAAAAATCTTAAAGATTTGAAGATGAAGAACCCAAAACTCTGTGATATCTTGTAATGCAGCATCATCCTGCTCAAGATCTATTTTATGCAGAAACAGGCTGCGATGCAAGAGGAATTAAAAGGACAATATTAATCAGAAAAATTAGATGCTATTTCATCTCATTGTCTCAAAAGGTGCCATTAGTGGCACTTAAAATAATGATAATTCAAGACTGTTTTAATTATGTTTCATGCTATTTCAGGGTACACTGATGAAGAACAGGGATAAATCGTGGTGGGCGCTGAGCTGCAGACCTGAACTTCTCACGCTCTGCTACTAATTCCCTGTGACACCTCTAACTCAAGGGCTGTCCGACTCCTAGCATCTTGGCCAAATTCCAGCTGGATAATTAGAGTGTGCCTAAAGTGCTTATTTATTTCCAGAGTTTTAATTGCATAAACATATACGTTTTCTTTTCTGGATAGTCGTGAATGTTGCTGAGCTCTTTTGAATACCTTCAGCCAGTTTACTCCACAGTTGACTCATGCTGCTCTGGGTCAAACCAATCCTGTCATGTTCTCCTTCTACATTGGCTAATTGTCCACAGATTCCTATTAACAGAAGCAGTACAACTAGAAAGAACAAAGGATTTCATTGTCCTTCAAAATTACATCACAAAGCAGTTACAAATCAAATTTTCTCCCTCAGTGTTTATTAATAATTTTGAAACTGCACTATCCTCAAACCTAGGAGTAAATTAATTCTTAGTGTACCACTTGCAAATTTCCTGTGAAATCCCATTATAATGTAGCCTTCAGTTTAATAGACTGTCCTATATCAGTATTTTTTTTGTCAGATTTAACTATCGTGCTCTAGAACAATGTTTATCTTCTCTCCAACCATCAGCTAAAAATGCTATCATTAATCATTTATATTTCCAGGTGGACACAAAACCTGAAAAGGTGGCTTTAGACACACACAGGAGTATTCACACCTTTTCATGGGGTGTGAAGTTGAGAAGCATAGACAGGAACCCAAGCTTCCAGTTAACTACTGCAGTCTCTGAACGATGAGTCAGAGTCCTCTGGAAACTTTACGGACTATCTAAAGAACTTAGGTTCCCAACGGACTCCTAAATTAGATGCTTGTTTTGAGATGGTGTCAGTATCTCATGTTTTCTATTGGATTAATTGGAAAATGTGTCTAAAGCTGCTAGATCTCTTAGGGGGGAAAAAATATATCTCATTTTCTGCTATTAAATTCTACAGGTTCACAATTTTTTATGTAATCAGACAACTAAAACACTAGTTTCTGCATAAATATTTTCATAACTTTGACAATTACTTTAAAATAGGAAATAAAATGCTCAACTTGACTGCAGGCTTATTTTCCTATTCATAACACATTCTTTCATTAAATATCTCAGGAAATCAAAAATTGATCCTTTGTGCAGTCACAGTTTCATACTCACAATTAAACAGCAGATTTTGACGTACAGTAAGCACATCAGACAGGCAATTAATTGCCTTTATAGCACAGAGTACTCTGTTATAAATGCCTGCACCAAGAAAACTGAAGATACCATTTCTACTGAGCATTACTAAACCTATTAGAAATACAACAGAGCAGAGCATTTTCACTGTCCCTCTCTACTCCCAAATAACCTGCTGAGAATATATATTTAGCCTGTGATGGATAAAAACCACAAATGTTGAATCATCATCACATTCTGGCTGATCTTCTTTTAACCTCATCAGCCCAAACTAGGAACAGTGATGCTGAAAAGTGTGTGTTAATGTAGTAGAGGCATCATCACGCGCATCAGGTCCAGCAGATAAAAGGGCTCAGAGGCACATCATTCTACAGGAAATGAAGCGTCAGTGATGAACATCGGTTTCTCATTTTAAATATTAAAACAGGCCACGGGACTTTGCCCTTTCTCACTGGGACTGAAGAGACAATTTGAAAGGTTAATTAAATGACTGACATGTAAGGGGGACATTGCGCAGTACCTGTGGATAAGGTCTGTCCACAGGAAGACGCGGCCTTAAGTGCACGGGCAGCATGGAGAGCAGGACCAAAGGCCACATCAACATAAGGACATGCAGGAAAGCTGAGGCAAATCAACTAATGGTGTGCAGTCAACGTGCAGAAGTCGCAGTACATTAAACCCCAGTATGAATGCTCCCACGAGAGAGTGCAGTCATCCTCCTGGGTTTTAGCTTTAAAGCTGTTTTTCTCCTGAGTGTTAACATCCACACACCATTTAATGTGATTTAACTTGTGCTTCACATCCACCACAGAAAAACTTCCTGGAACTTCTTAAAGCAAACAAGGCTGGTGGTTTTACAGCATACATCTCTCAGCTGTTGTTTTTCTTCACTACACATCTGAGCTTCTCCTTACAGAAGATTATTTCGTTGTAAAGGTATTGTTTGGCATACAGCAGATGTGATGGAAAGCAATTTGGCCCCACTGATTCTGCCCTGAGAGCTTTCTGCTGTCTTCAAAAAGTCTTCAAAAGCATTAGTTTAAGAAATTAAATAAAACGTAGAAGTACTTCTGTGCTTTACCTGACTTGGATAGGAAAGTGGGGGACAGCAGGATATCTGAAATCACAAACTCTGATGAGGCTTCTTCATATCTGCACCTTTGTCCACCCAAAATTCCAAAGGAACCTTACCACTGACTCCAAAGCTACCAGCGTGTCACCTGTGCAGCGCTTGGCTCTGAACATCCCTCTCTGCAGCAGTACGAGAAAAGGTGCATGCACCGCAGGCCACCCGTTTCCATTACAATTTTTCAAAATGTAAGTGAATTAAAAATAATGAGGCCTTTTCGATACTCAGAACTTCAGTTGCACGTAGAACTTGTGTGCACGCATATATGAAACTCCTCCCTTAATGTATTTCTGTACATATTCTTGACTGATGTATAAACATTCACATAAACTTTTGCTAAATTTCTGCCTCATAGGTTTTTACATCACTTATTAAAACAACCATCAAATTGTATAAAATTCAATCTAGCATCTCCAAGAAGGTTTCCCCTCTGTTTTTCTCTAATTTCCCCCCCTTTTTTTAAAGCAAGCTGGTCAAGAAACTGAAATCCACATGGGAAAGACTCAAGATTTTTCATCGTAGTCATTCAGCAGCGAAAAAGAAACCTACACATCCACTGCAAGCTTGGATTCCTGCTACAACATCTTGAAGTGCTCAGTAATTCCATAAAAGCTTTGAAGGTGAGAAATATCATGTCATACAGATACTAAGACTTTCCTCTATTGTAACACAGGCCACAGGAGAAGTTCTTTGAAACAGTAAACAAATGCTCAGGGCATTAAAAAACAGTATTTTGAAAAACAAACAAACAAAAAAAAGGGAATTAAATGCTGGAAACAATCATAATTATGTTTTAAAAAGAGCTTTCGATTGCTTAACCTAAGTCACCTAGGGCATAATGATTACCAAATTCATAACTCTTCCCCATCAGAGAGTAAATGGAAAAGTCTTAATAATCTAAAAAATATTGCAGTATCCTTCTCGGTTTGGAGTGAACCAATGATATTTATAGCCCCGGAGGTACTGAATTTCTTTTGTATCAAAGAACACCAATAATAATGTACAATTCCATTATGGAAGTGCATCTCAAGAAAGTGAGCGCTGTTTAAGATTACAAAAAAAGAGAGAGTCAAAACCGAGTACCTGTGATCCCAAGAAAACACGCCAATCTTCTCCCACCAGATGGAACAATCAAATAATCTCAGGTGTTTGTGGCTCATCATGTAAAAATGGGATGAAAAATAGAGACTAGTAACTGTTAAGACATTTTATTGTAGTTCGACAGGAAAACTTTACTGCCTAACTCCACCAAAAAATTATTCTGTGCAAATTAGACTTGCTTAAATACATACATATAAAAGAAATGAACAGAAGACAGCAGAGAGTTTGCACTGATTCTGAAATCCAAAGTAATTCAGGGATACAGGCATTCCCTAGAAGCAAAATGAGAAGGTATGATCAGCAAAGAAAGAGGAAAGTGTCTGGCCTCATAACTGCACAGACCTTCAGCAAAACAGTTTTTTGCCTGCAAGAGGAGTAGTTCATTCTCTGGTTGCTCCCTGGCTTGCTTTGTCTCACCTAGGAAGAGTGTCCTCAGGCATCATCCAGCAGTTACAGAAGGGACCTATGGGAGTCATTAAAGTAATTACAACTGCTTGAATGTCAGCAGCAGATGACGCCATGGAGGACAACACATCCCTACCCTACTGTTAATATGAGATGTTAATTTTGTGAAATCTTTTCTTTTGTGTTCTGCTTTCTACATTAACTATATAAAACAGAGCCCAAGAGAAAAGACCTACGAAGATCTCGGCAAGTAGGATATCAAAACGGGCTTGTGTACCATGACATTGGCATCCCAGCCTTTGCAACTTTAAGCTACTTAGCACCTTCTTTTGTGGGACTTTTAGATTCTTAGCAAGGCAGTCAACTGCCTCAATGCAAATTCCAGATGGTGCTCAGCACCTGAGCCTGACACCATCCCCTCCCAGGAGCAACGCCCCATCCTGGGGCAGCACGTGCCATGGTGTCCACCACGGCTGCTGCTGAGCTTGGAGACAACCAAGACAAGACTTATCTCAAGAGCAGTAATAAAGAGGCAATTACATATTTAAATGAACAACAAATATTTGGGCACAGCTAAACAAAACGTGCTGCTTATATTAGCAATAATTTAACAACACAAAAGAAGTGTCCTGCGTGCTCTAGATACCCAACGAGATAGTGTTCTTGCCCCAAATTTTCTGGGTCAAAGGGTAAAAAGCAAGCATATGAAAGGGAAACGAGTGTAACATGAGCTGTGAGTAGTATTGCTGGTCTTCCAGAATAATAAATGATTATTCTCAATTTGTAAGAAATCATTACACTATAAAGGAAAAAAGATCCTGGATATCAGAAAGGGCTAACACTTAAATCTATATGCAATATGAATTCATTTTGTTTCTCTTTATACTTTGCTATTCTTAGACAGATAACGGCTTCACGAGACCTGATTTATTGTCCATATGTATCAAAATAGGAATGTGCTCTTACATTTCAAGGCATTAAATGAGATTTACTCCACAGTAACTTCATTCTGACTTACTGAAGCAGGGTTTTCCATGCCTGGCACTTCTGCCACAATAGAAAATCTCCTCCAAGAAATGCAGAGCTTAGTGAAAAAGTTACTATTACTAGTGTCTTGATACTTAATATTGACAGCCCGGGCCATCAAACGTACCTAGTCTATGACTAGAACTGTCTGGAGAAAATAATGGATTAAAGAAGTGGAACCAGCAAAACAGAGCTAAAAGATGCAAGTGCCACCCTCAGTACTCCTGAGGATTCTCAGCTCCGCCATTACGGTCCCTGCCCATGCGCAGGAGGTGATGAGCACAAACTGAAATATAGGAAATTCCATTTAAACATAACAAAAAACCTTTTTTTCCTTTTTTTTTTTGTGTTTTGTTTTGCTGTAAGAGAGGTCAAACACTGGAACAGGTTACCCAGAGAGGTTGTGTAGTCTCCATCCTTGCATGTATTCAAAACCCAACTGGACACCTTCCTGAGAAACCTGGTGTAGGTGACCCTGCTCAAGTACACGGAGCGGATTACGTGATCTCCACAGGTGACTTCCAGCCTCAGTTCTGTGAGCACCAACACATCTGCTGTTCAAGTGTATCAGTATTACTAGCACAATACTTAATAACTATATCCTTAGCTATGTATAGATTTTGAATCCAATTTAAAAGAATGATAAAACATCCTAGATTTTAATAGGTCATCACAGTGACAGTCTGGTCAATACAATCCCTGATTCATTACTCATACTGCATTCTTCTGTCCTCACAAAATAAATCATGGCAAAATAACATGGACATGTTTTATGCCTTTTTAACTGCTGTATATATATAAAAAGAAGTTATTTCACAATACTTCTGTGAAAGAAAGAATATATTCCCCATATTACAAAAATCAGGGAAACTCAGTGACAGCTTATAAAGTGACTTTCCCAGGGCTATACATAGCTAGGATTAACTGACATCGCATTCATGAAAAAACCTAAAATGGCAACAATAGGAAATCCTCTACACAGCAGACATTCATGAAGTACCCTGCTAGCTTTGGCCACCCTTCCAACCAGTTACTGACAGCTGAAGGGAAAATTCAGATTCCTATTTTTGAATGTATCCATAGACCAGACCCTTTGCGTATCAGGTGCTGTTCAGTACCTATTCACTATTAGTTTCACTGCTCCACAAAGTTCTGCAATATTAAATTACATGCAAATGGCTGTAAAATTATGCAGTTGGAAGCAGAAACCCGCTGTGTCCATCACTTCAAATAAGCACAGTCATGAAGAAACGTTGCTTCATGCAAGCAGCATTTTTGTTCTGATTTCCACCTTTTCTAGACTACTTACGGATGGACCAGCCCCTACTGCAAGATGCTCACAACGACAGCTGAACATCTTGATCCTGTACTGCTTATGATCAAAGCTTCCTTTTCTCCAAATCCCAACTCTGAGAGCTGCGTGTTTTGTCCGTTACAACTGGATCCAACGATGTTTGACTTTATCCAACTATTTTCTTAGCAATATTATTTTAAAGTGCTTATATGTGCGCAACGATGGCTCGTGCAGGCTCCGACAGTGGGGTTATCACACCAATTTGATGAGTTGCCCTGGTTATAGATTCATGGAATCTGTAACATTCCCCTGAACTGTCACCAAAGAACGGCTTGCAAGTGAATGAGGTTTTTCTGAGAAGCATATTATAAAGGCAGCCACTATGATACATGTTAACGGAGGGCAGAGGCACAGCTACCGCTCTCACTTAGGAAGGAAAAATACTAGATCATAGTGGTGGCACGAGAATGGTGAAAACTATAAAGTCATTCCCCTGGTTCAGGCAGGACTAGCACATTTTGCCCAGTTAAGTCCTTTTCACTATAAAAATACTTCCTAAAGGTGCTTTTAACTATAGATTTGCAGATGGCATAGAACTAATGCGTGTATAACATCAACTGCAGTAGGTGACTTTTGCCTAAAAGTTACTAGGAATAGATACGCCGTTCAGAGCAGAAAATCAATTCAGTGCTCGTGGCACTTCTTGATTGAGAAGGCATGGCTCTTCAGATTAGAGCAAACAAGTAACTCCAAAAGTAGACCAAAGTCTACATAACAGTAAGTTTTAATTCCTGGCTTATATAAGGAAATTTTATATAGTACTCACATGCACAACGACAGTTCAAGTATCTTTTTGAACTTGTAGATACAAGCACTGACATGCCTTTGAGGTCGTGTTAACCACTGTTAAGTGCACACTCGTTACTCATATAATTCTTCTATAAATTACTTTAAGATAAAAGCAGCAAAGAAATAGCAACGTAGAATCAAACATGATTGCTTTCTATTAACTGACTGTCAGTTCCACCAGATTTGCACCAACCTTGGATCAAAGGCAGTCACACTTGGACACTTTTCCTTTAATAGCAGCATTCATGCCCGGGCAAAGCTGGAAATCTTTAGCTTTGTTCTGATAATATCTCCGTACTTGAATGAGTATTGCATACTGTACTTTGCGTCTCTGGCTTCATACCTTCATTCAGTTTTGAATGAGTACTTCTGTTGGCAGAGAAGTACAGGAATCCCAGTGAAGAACAGCTACTCCCTTACAATACATGGTAAGCCCAAACTTGTTGCCAATAAAGTTTGGGAAGAAAGAATCCAGATGCGCACAATACTTAGAGAGCCCCTTGTAAAAATTCACCACTCTCAATGACCTGCCCACACCTACCCTTCCCAACCCTACCCTACCTCAGAAATGCCATTTGAAATTGTCCAGAAGAGCCATTAGAAGAATGAGGTCTTAAACTCAGAGCAGGCCAACCAGCTATTGTAGCAGCTTCAAGTTGCGTTATACTGTAAGGTTTAAGCATTACGGTGAAAGTAAATAGGTCAAAACCGTTGCCTTAACCTAAAGCAGTGTAGCTAGCAATATGCAGCTGAAAACTCTTCTTGAAGGAAAAGGAGAATTACTGTCCTAATTTAGCAGAGGTACCTGCCAGTACTCTGATCTCAGTTGTGGAGAGTAAGTGGAGAGTACCCCAGTGTATTCCACATATACATTATTAACTTTTATCTAAAGGTATTAAAATTTGGAGGCTAATATGCTGGGTTTTCCCATTTAAACAAGACAGAAAAACATCTGTCCCCTGAATATTCTTCTTGGGCATTCATTTCCATGCTCTGCAAGAGAACGCCCACTCTGCTCCCTCAGCAAACACCTCTGCCAACGTTCAGTGCCTACGATCAAAGTTTCTCTTGGCTTTCAGTGGGGATTTTGGAAGCACAACCTTTAGATGTAAAGGAGTGTTAATAAGAAAATCCACTGAAACCAAACCCCTCGTGTTCTGAAGACCTGCAGTAACGCCAAAGACTTGCCTAATAGATGCACCAAGTTCTACACCTCCAGGCTTTAGCTCATTAAATAAGGAAAACGTAAAAATGCATGACCTGCATGAAAGTATCATTCTTTTCTGTTGTGCTGCCAAGTTTTTGAAGTTGGGGACTTTGCTCTCAACAAAACTACTTTGGTAACAACTCCATTCCCACCGGATGAAAAGCTACATCACGAAACTACCCGACCTAGTTTGGTTCCACTGTCCAGTTCTGCTCTAGAGAGATTCCTGATTAAACTCGGAGTTACTCCTTACTCCTTTTGATGGTTGAGGCAATCGAATTAGCTATTAGATCCTCAGCCAAGTTGGTATGAACATCTTGCAGCTCTTCTGCTAACTCAGACCAGTAGATGTATCAAGGACTGTGGTTTCTAGCATTACACAAACCAATTAACCTTTGACAGCATTATGCACTACAGAGAACTAAATATAATAAAACATTCTAAAGGTATTAATTCATACTAAGAGTGGTTTCTCAGAGGTAATTACAAACTGATATGCACTGAATCACAGCACGTTACTATGTTGCTTCATGTTGCTCTATAGGTTTCAACTTGGACTCCCTCAGCTCTCCAAAACCACTCAAATGCTGGCACTTGTTTCTCTGAGGTTAGCTAATTCTTCTGCGTTTCAAGGTAGCAAAGCAGCACACAGGGCACACAGAGCTTAAGAAAAATAAATCTACATCTTATAGAACTGTTCGGTTCTACACCGAGTATATGTGTATATTCACATGTATTCAAAACAGTATGCATTTTGGGGTTAAGAAAGTATCTTTAGCCTTTCAGAAACTGTAAAGAAAGGTGGGTAGAGACGGATGTAGAAGGTGTGTGTTTAACACTTACTAACCCCAGCCTCTGAGTTTGTACACAAAGGTGGAGATGCCCAGTCAACACAGCATTCAGAGGGTTCTCTAGGTAAGAAAGCTACACCTGGCAACGCCAGATAAAACGTCTTATTGGCATTGGTATGAGAACATTGCGTTAATAAAAAACGTGCAACCTACTTCATATCAAAAAGGTGAAAAATAACACCCTTTAAAGTTTTCTCTTTCTGAAAATCTGACAACGTACTTTTAGAAAATACTGAAACATAATGAAGGCTGCTCAAGCACGTTCAAACACTAGGCTAACAACCCAGGAAGATCAGAAGGTACACAGTTGGTGTAACTGATCACATACCTCCTACAGAAGTTACATATGCATGCAGAAGGCAGACTGGAGCCTGATGAGCCAAGCGGGTATTTGAGCCCAGAGTTCATTAAAACACTCTCACAAATTTCGCCAGTAATGTCAGCACACAACTTGGATTTGCCAAAAAGATTACCTGATTTCCTCCCTTTAACAAGTAAAGTGGCTAAATCACAGTGACATTTCAGCGTTGTACTGAAGGTCTGTTAACCACGTCATTGTTCTTTAACAAAAAAAGGTTTTCATCATGCTTCACCTCTGAGTGAAAAATCAAAAGCACTGTATGTGAGAATTCAATACTGAACTGCAGAAACCTGTTTGGAATTTTAAGATTTGATCCAAACTATCTTCTGCATGCACGGAGCTACACACAGCACTAACTACTATCAATTATATGGATAAAGAATAATGCTCAGTGCGTAAATGGCACTTTTGGATGTGTATGTTTTTTCAAATCAGCCTTTCTATTTTAATTGACAGTCTGTTCTGTTACCTTGGTGCTTATCAGCTACGAAGACAAATTCCAATAATCAAGTCTATTCAGCTTCCCGGCCCCTCCTCCTCCCCCTCCTTCACAAAAAAAAAAAAAAAAAAGGGGGGGGGAAAAAAAA
>VZSC01010775.1:298745-362955 GCA_013398225.1 Steatornis caripensis
CCCCCCCCCCCCCCCCCAGGCTACCTGGAATTTCAGACTAACAATAGGCAGAAGAGTCTGGTTTTCAGAGGCTCAGAACCTTGCCTCACACTACAGCAATGCTGCTAAGGCTGTATCTTTCTCCCATTGCTCTGTTTAAAGCAATTCACGCATTCTGATATAGACATTTCAGTTTAATTTCACAGATGTAACACCCCTTCCCCGCCTCCTGCATGACTGCGCTTCATTTGTAAACGAGGGGAGGCAGGTCCTTACCTACCCTGTGCGAAGCCAGTGCATCCCTACGGATAGGGTGCCGCAAGGCAGCCACTTTTGTTCTCTCCTCACCAGTTCCATCTCTTCAGCACACAGATCCGAGGAGACACACAGACAGTACCAACCAACTCGAACTAACACTATCTGATTTCAGACTTGCTCCCAACGTGTGCTAACACTTAGAGACTATGAATGTAGCTCATGCCTTCCTGACACACTGAGATCTTTACAACTAGCAAAATGCTTGTAGCATCTATATTTCTAACACGCAAGCTGAAGGCTGGGACTGATGCTAAGATGGAAACAAGGCCGTGTTAAATAAAGCTACTGCTCTCCACGTTTGAGTATACCGTTACCACGATTTGCTGAAATGCAGATATCTAACTTTGCATAACAACAATGAATCCCAGGGTGAGCCAAACACAACTGCAGTGGCACCTATGGACCTATGGGCAGAGGACAAATTCCACCCAGAAATTATAGCTTTCACCTACTCACACTTTTCATGCTGTCCATGAGAAGCGAGATGAGATACGGCAGAAGCCATAATCCCCACCAACTCATGACTAGCCATGACTAAAACCTGCACCCACCTCTGAGCTTCACAGTCCTCAGGAGGACTCCACCAAACCCAACACAACAGCTGTTACAACATCTGCAGCTCCCGTGATGCGTACGGTCACTCACACGGGTTTCTCAACAGCAACAAAAAATGCGCAAAACTGCTTACAGGTGCTGCCAGCTTCAAGTCCCACTTGCAATTTCTCCCGCAGCTCACCTCCAAGATACCTACCACTAATAAGACGTTGGGACTAAGAGAAGAAACCACCTTTGCCACAGCACACATAGCTCTCCTCCACCCATCCCCTCACACGCAGCCGCACAGCAGGGATCTGAGCTGCCTGAATTACACCCTTTGCCAAATGATGGTAACCAGCAATCTGAGAGACAAGTCTTAGGACTGGTCTGAAATAGTAGGTGGTTTGTGTCTCTTCCACTTCTGCAAGACAGCACGACAAAAGGACTGCCAGAGAAAACGCAAAGCGGCAGCATTTAGCCACTGAAAACAAAGAGGAACAAACAGTTCCTTGCAGGCCATGACTGACAGCTTGCTCCCGTGCCTCTCCAATGACCCTACCCATTAAGAACATGGACCTTTTTTTAATATACCTCAGGGTGTGTTGGTATTCATTCCCAACCTTTGAAAAGCTCAGCTGCCATTGCTGCTTAAAATCAGCTTTGGGGTTTTTTTTAAAAATATACAAAATATCCTGAACTAATGATGTTTAACATACACCTAATTTTCTGATTAAATCAATTATCAAAGCATATGCATGTATGCAGCCCTCCCAACCAGGACTGCACTGTATCCATTTTAAAACATGTTTTAACTCCCGGAGCAGCAAAGACCTTTCAGGAGGGAGTCCACAGCTTCAGGCAGCACATTCAAAGTAACACAACAATTACTCAGATGGTCTGACTTACAGCTCCAAGCTGTCCACGCTGATGCACAGTGAGAGCATCACACAGATGCATGGCTCCAAAACGACCGGCATTGCCACCCGAACCGATCCCACCACCAGGAAGAGGGAGATGCCAGCAAGGAAGGCAGAAGAGGGTGTTTGATACCTTAATAAAACTTAATAAAGCTTTGAATATTAGGTAAGTAAAACACAGGACCAGTGAAACAAGTCAGTAATGTGCCTGAATGGGAGAGAAACCGTTGGCACTGCAGGGAATTTAAGTAAAGATAGGGAAGATTTATCTACCTCTTTGATCGTGATATTACCTGATCAAGAACCGCACCTGCCCTGAGTGCTTATCACTGTCACCTGCATCTTTGGCTCTGCCTTTGCCATCCCACAACGAGATATTTTCCAACCCTTGTACATAGCGCAAACTCAGACATGTTTGGCATTGCTTTCTCCTCTAGCTTAATCACCTGCTGTTCATAATAAAATGACTACTTCCGTCTTTCTTGGCGTCTTCTCTTAGGTGGCATTGTTACAGTACTTGCTGTAATTCTCAAGTGCTGCTCTAGATTGAAATCTCATCAGGGATAAGAAAAACCTCTTCAAAATTCCAAAAATAAGCAATTATTGAAGTATGGCTGCGCAAATTCTTTTGGTGATTTTTTGGGGGTTTGTTTTGTTTTTAAATCTGGAGACGTTGGCTGGTCCTTCCTTTCAGAACTACGAAGAAGAAAATAAGAAAAATGGTTGAAATGATGTGAGAAGACAGGAGCCAGCAGAGGACGCCACTCTGAAATAAAGATCGTGCTGCTACTAATAAAAGGAGAAAGCCCAACAAATTTCATGTATGATAATAATTGCTTCTGTATAAAGTCTGTTTGCAAAGAAGCCAATCAGGACTTGTTTAAATACTTGTTTAAAATACTTGCTTAAATACTTGTTTAAAGAAGCCTCACGAAGTGTTGCTTACTATGGACTCCTCTAACCAGTGCCGAAACCAAACCAGACCAAATCAGAGCCACTCCACTCCGAATTTGTCTTTTGGATGTGAGGTAGGTTCAACCTTGCAAAGATTATTTCAGTGACTGTTTGCAACACGTACTCTCACAAGTGACATCTGGTGATTAAGGAGAAAGGTTAAGCCCTGAGTGTCTCCTTATGAACACGAGTGTAAACAAGCTGTGGTCAGAATTCAAGCAGCCTCTGCTACATTGAGACTGTATCATCCATGAATAAGCCTTACCCGAGCATAGTCAATAACATGGTTGAGAAGCACGCATCTCAACTGCTGCAGCGAGTTGTTTTAGTTGTGGATGCTGGACAAGCTGGTATCAATCAGCACAAAGAACGACATCATCCTTCCATCTTCAGTTTCTCAGAAAAGTCATATTTCAAAGAGTCTTTAATGGACTATTAAATACTACTGAGGGAAACTTAACCATGATCACTTACTTAACCAAGAAATGACGAGCATTTTCAAGAAAATCACTTACCACATCCTCATCAGCAAGTGATTTCAGGGAGGATCTTTGTTCACTTCATTCTAATGTGAGCTTTCTACAACCCAGCTGCGGTATATTTTGCCTGAACAATTATGTCGAAGCATTTGGAAACAAAGCTGGCGAGAGGGAGGTAGAAAGAGATGGCACGCCATACCAGCCGAACGGGACGTAGCGTAATGGAAACTACACCTACGTTAAACTGCAGAAACTAACCGCCGGAGGTTCTGCAAAAAAAAAAAACGTTTCTCAGATATATTAGAATTATTTGAAATTCAAGTACGTTTACGCAATAGCTCAGCTCCTTCAAAGCATAAATTGCAAGAGATGATGTGCAAGTCATTTCTATTACCCTGACACGGTTGACAAATGCACCACTGGATGATTTTATCACTATACAAACTCATCATAACCATCAGCACACCACTACTGGTAACGAAAAGCACTTTATAAAATGCCCTGTGTGAAATTTCAAATTTGATACGCCTTCTATCTGACAGCTATCAGGTATTAAGCTCCCCTTTCAACTATGGTTAAAGCCAGGTGAGTATCCAAGTAGCCTTGGATACCTGCACTATAAATAGCTAAGCAGATGGGAGTTCAGAGAAGCTAAGTAACCACGATATTAACAGCATCTAAGTTCATACAGTGTATTTCCTCCAAGTACAATGTGTTATCTTCAGATGCAACATCAGCCATTTATACGACAGGCACCGAAGACCCCTCTGCAGTGACAGCTGAAAATGAAAATTAATGCAGGTGGTTTTCCTGTTTGAACGTATGTTTTGCAGGTAAGTTACACAGCTCTTAATCCTGCGCAAGTGTGGTGCACAGTAATG
The DNA here is from genome assembly GCA_013398225.1 of Steatornis caripensis. Taxonomy (NCBI): domain Eukaryota; kingdom Metazoa; phylum Chordata; class Aves; order Caprimulgiformes; family Steatornithidae; genus Steatornis; species Steatornis caripensis. The sequence goes on from VZSC01010775.1 coordinate 302,811, forward strand.
CTAAGAAATTATGAGTACATAGACATCTTTATGTTTTGCCTGCCTGGCAATCTACATTTTCTGTACACAGATTTATTTGTAAGTGATCCATATGCACACCATTCCCAGGGTTTGTACAAAGGCATATTTCACTAGCAAACAAAATAAAATGCAATCACTCAGGGTGTGGTGAAGGGCAAGAAAGGGAAAGTTGGCACAAGGTGTAATTCAGACAAAGAGCTCAAACTGAATCTGAACTGCACGAAATAATGGAACTGGCTCCAAAAACAAACAGACCACTGATACTTCAAAAGTTACGAGGATTTTTTATTTAGGATCTGTGGTTTTTTAATTATCGTTAATTGCTTGTTTACAAAAAAACTCTGGGTACTTTGTGATGCTTAGGAGAAAACACGTCAATGACATGGGCAAAGTCTGGATGTCTACAGGCTTGGCAATACTGGATAGTTCCAGCTGCTCAGCTCGTGCGTCTCCCCTTCAGGACTCAGTCACCTCTGTGCGAAACAACTTCGTTGTATATAAAAACATTTAGTTCACCTAAAGGCTATAAATGATGAAACAAGGAATCAAAATTCAGGTTATTGCTGGATGAGCCAGGCAGCAGATCCAATTTGCATCACGCAAGCAAACAAAACTTCTGCAAGCTGAGGCCTGGAGAAACACCACCACCTCCAACGTGCACATTTCTTGCTGTTTAATCAGAATTGTTTTCTTTTGTATTTTTGTGTATGTTTGATGCAATTACTGAAAAAGTTTTTAGCTTGATATGCAAGTTATCAGAATAGATGATCTAACAGTGCCTTCTGGCCTTAAAATCTATGAATCTTTGATATATTTCTTAGGAGCTGGTGGAATATTACCGTTACTTTTAAAGTGCCTAGGCATACACTTCTCCAGCAATCTGCAAGTTATTATTCACATTTCATTTACTTAATGTTCTACCTTCCCAACAATTTGAATTAAACTTTCTACAGGGGAGGCATGTCAGGGTATGCTCTCTAGTATTTCCTCGCAATTAAATTCTAATTGCAGTGTATTATCGGCATTGAACTGAGCATTTTAAACTGGGATGTTTAAAAAGCTAAGCAGTCTTGCTGAGATGAATCCACCCGAAGTGTGACTGGACCCTGCTTCTGTCCATCTCAGCCTGGCTATGCCAAGGGGGTTTGCTGTGATTGACTGGGTGCACCCAGGAGTCAATCCACCCTCTGACCCCGTTCGCACAACCAGGGCACACGGGAAAGGCTGCAGCACGCAGGGTTTCACACAAACGCACCTTTCTTTCACTCAGATACAGCACAGATGCAAAGACAGGTTGGGATGGGCAGTTAAATAAAAACTGATTTACAGTACAGGGAAGGAAAAAAAAAATTAACCCCTCCCCCCCAAACATGTTTTGAAGAAGGTATCCAGCATGCATCTATTGGCGAAACAGCTGATTTATAATGCAGGGTCCCAGTCCCCTTCTTGGTAGTAACACCACTGCACTTGAAAATTCACGAGTTAATACATTTTTTAGTGCACTGAAAGCACACGCAAAGCCACACTTTTAAACCACTTCCTCTCCTATTTCCTCTGTGTGCCAGCTTACTGCTGTACTTAGAGTATTTCATGGGCTTATTAATATTGCAGCTGCACAACAAGAATTACTATAACCAGTGCCCAAACTGAAGCTACATGTAAGGAGGTCAGTTTGTCAAACTACCAGGGAACAGCATTTATAACAGCTGAATAAGAGATGTCCCGAACACTTTCCTGCCGGCAGCAAGTCTCTGCCTTATTAACTGTTGACTTTGTTCCACAGTTGTCCAATAAAATTCTGTATTTAAACCTAATCTGCATCAACCAGAGCTATCCACAAGAATTTTCTGAATATAGCATTGGAAGTAATGGAAATATTTCCTGTATAATCAGAATTATTCTTTTCTTTCAACACTAAGTTGCTTCGTGGTACTAATAAACCCAAAACATACTGCTTATTTTATATATCTTATTTTAACAGCAATATGCTAAAAAGATCAATCACTGTGAACATTTAAGTCCAAGTCTGATATTCATATCAAGTATACCCAATGGCCAGCTGAAGGTTTGTGAGACATTTCCAGCTTCCCTTTAGGATTTATGTTTGTAAATCCATTGTTATCACCTTTCCCACATTTTTCCAGTATTCATATCCCATAAAAAGCAAAGGACAATGGCAGAAACAGGATGACACCACTGTAAAATACCTCCTAAAAGCCCTGCTGTGTTCCTACCGGAGTGAACCAGACTACAGGATTCTCCTCCTCACTTAGAAGACCACAGTTTTGTAAAGGGGCAATTTCTCCTATGTTTTATCCAGCCTTTCTTCCACTTGGAGCTTACCAATTCTGTTTAACCTGTTACTATGACTATATTTTCCTTGGAACAGCTCCTGAACAGAATCTTCTCCTTCTGTATTGTTGGTTTGGGGAGATACTTCCAAGCTGAATGGCTGTGGTCAAAAGACATCACAAAGTAGCTTGGAAAAATCTTCCTTGGAAGAAAATGAGAAAGAAAGGACAGAGAGAAGCAAAAGATGGAAAGGAGCTGGCTTCAAAATGGCATGAGAAAAAAAAATGATCTGTCAGAGGTATGCGCACAAACTGGGGATGAAGATGAGGTTCTCCTTTACCAGTATGAATGTTCTCACAATGGTGTTGGTTTTAATACAAAGGCCCAGACAAAGCATGGTAAATCCAACACTCCTCATTACGGTTCCTTCCGCATAAAAGAATATCCTTCCTAAAAAAGATGATCCAGATTGTGGGAAAAGCTACACATTTTTTCAATAGATCTTTCTCTCTTCATCATAAAAGCGAGCTCCAGCAGCTCTCCCATGGAATTCACTGTGAAATAAAATTTGCAACCTGGCAGCAGACTCTGATGAGCAATATACAATCCTTCCTGAAAGGCCCAGGAGGATTCTATTGTTTTGAGGCTTAATTTTCAATTTGCATCTTTAAAAAGGTATGATTTAATCCAAATTCACTGGTCTGCTCATTTATATTTATCTGTAAGAGACCACATTTTAGTTCCTTTGAAAAGAACACAGTAAAAAAATTTTATGTTCGAAATTATTCTAAGAGCACTACTCATATTTCTTGTTTTCATTGCAATCTGCTTGGACAGAGATGTGACTAATCTGTTTTGAAGGGCCTGATTCTGCAGGCACTCGATAGTCGGTAATCCCTTTGTGTTCTGTACGTAAAGCAGCAAAAAGCGGAGGTCAAGTGGCATAAATCGGCAGTTTCATTGCGGTCAATGGCTTCAGGCCGATTTACACCAACAGAGGATAAAATCCGGTATCTCAGAATGAAAAACATGGAAATATTTTGCCCCATGCTAAACAAGCCTTTCCTTAACAATGACAAGCTGAAAACTAACTGCAATTGGAACCAATTAAAATTCATCGCAAAGCACTTAGTACCTTGTTTCAAACCAAACAAAAAGTTGTGCCTCGCAGCTTACAATATCTTGGGAATGTTCAAGCCAGCTCCCTTCAGAAAAATCTCTTGACTGTGCTTCTATAATGAACAACTTCAGAACTGTAAACGCAACGTTAACTAGTGGTAAAACCTTCAGGATATACAATGATTTTGAAGGAGAGCAATTAAATGGCTAGTTATTTTGAACCCGTGTCCCCCATTTATACTATTTTCCTTGCAGTCCATCTGCCAGAGAGCCTTTAAGGCAGACAGGAAGAAGCAATACCCATCACAGAAAGCTTCTATTACACCAACATTTTCAAAAGACCTGCACTGCTGACTATCATGAGTCTCATTAAGAAAATGCAAGTTGCTCCACTATCCTTAAATATATTAGCTCCATGGGCATTGTGTACAGAAATGAGACGGAGCTCTTACAAGAAATGCAATCAAGAACAGCATCACACTCTCCACCTCTGCTGTTCTCCTCACATGCCTAGAGATAAAGTCAGGGTCCTGCTAATGGAAGCCTGGTCCCATCATGGCTATTTGCTACCTTTTTTTACTGGACTTAAACAAAACATGGAAAGGAGGATGGGGGGAGCCTTCACATTTCTCTCAGTAGGAATGAAAAGTTTCTCTCTCGCTCACAACTACCAGATGGCAAAACTAATTCCATGAGGAAGACAAATTTTAGGGTCGATATTTTTACTACACGTCTGATAAAGTAAATAAAGAATGCGAAGAAAATTATGTAAATCAAAGGAGTTTTTCTCGGCACATAAAAATGCAGGAATTAATTCAATTGCTTTACCTGAAGAAAGAGATTTTACTAAGGAAAATTCATTAGCCTACACAACAACGCTCATTTTATTCATCGTATCACGAACATTGGGCTCTATGAGCGATTTGCATCAAGGCTCGAAATACTCCAGCAGCACTCTGGGATGAAATCCTTGCCTAATGGAAGCAATGGGAATGTGACAACTTTGGTCTAGACGAGATTACAACATATGGATTTGATGTGCTTACGAAGATTGATGAACGTGATTCTGGACTGATTTCCATTTGGAAATATTCCCACCTTACCTTCCTCATTTCCTCTACGACACCTTCCAATACCTTCATTGGCAATCCCTCTCTGAAGGCAAAGAAAATCAAAAGGTCAAAGCCCTGATTTGTACCAATCATAATGCGGACGACTGAAAATTTACCGCTAACCATGACACTCCAATAATTGATAGCTCAATCTCACTTTGAAAGCAGTAAAACCAAACGAAACCACAGACAATTCCCTTCGTGGTTATGAGAATCACTGTTACCTGTGACATCAAAAGCCCTTTTTATTCTAAATCCTGGAAATGAGAGGTTACTGGAAACGCCTTCCTTTAAAACAAATATATAGAAACCTTTGTGAGGTGCAATACAAAAGCTGGAAAACACTAAATTACTGTACATCTTAAGTCCTTGAAACCAAGGACAAATAACGAACTTCAAAACACAACTGGGAAATCCTTCTGCCAATCTCACAAACATCTGGAGACTGACTCATGAGCCTGTTTTGGTTTTTTATTTTGAGGTTGGCACAACTCTGATGTAGTATGTTATGATTTGGCCAAATTAAACCTTTGGAGTAAAAGATGCTGAAGAGAGTAAAAGATCAGATAAATACTATTTTTATGTATTTCATTGACTTTTCCAGTCAATGTTGTATTTCTGAGACATTCCACACTGTGACCTTCAAGGAGATCTCTAATGCAATAGCATTAAGTAAGTGAGAACTGAACTAACAGAGCTGAAGCGTTCAGCAAAACCTATCACCGAGGCTGCTCCATCTGCTTTTACTTATTTAGGAAACAGCAGGTTTCACATATTTGAGATGAAACAAATGAGAAAACATTACAGCAACATAACTTCCCTCAACTGAAAATATCCACTTAACAGATTTTAAAACAGATTTCTAATACATGTAGGAAGGGTTCCCTGATTTTTTTTTAATTGGCTCAGTAAAGTACAAAGATGTTCCATTTCTCACAGGTTTACTTCTGTAACACTTATTTGTTTAACAGTTTTGCAGTAGAAATGGTGCTGCCAGCTCATGCTGCTTCTTCCTACATAGTGTTGCTAGAACCCATCCTTTAAATACAAAAAAATAAAAATAAAAATGTGGGCCTCGACGGTGTAAAGGGTTTATACAGGTGCTTAATGTCGCACTCCCCTCCTGCACACTGCGGGCTCAGGACGCCTTCCTGACCAGCCTCAGAGCAGGCAGCTTTTTTGGGAAAACCATTCTTGATGCCGGGTGCTGTAAGCTCATTTCTGCCCTCCAAATCTCTCACGAAACCCCCTTCTGTCAATCGGTTTTCCAAACACAAATGCTTCTGCACTGCTCCACTCAGTTCCTTCACGAGCCAAACGATTCGGCCAACATATTTGGGGCTTCAAAGGCTTCTTTCCAATAGGATGATTTGATGATAAAAGCCAAGATATCCTAAGTCTTGGGCTTCCCTAAGGCAACCGTTCCCATACACACATACAGACATATGTATATTTATATATCAACAGACCAATGTACAGGGCTATGCACTCAATTGAGCTAAATCGGGTCTTTAGACTTCAACTCAACAAAAAGCAAATACACAAGCTGCCCCACTCAGATCTCATGCATCCACAATACACTGCACACTATGACTTTCTGAAAGACTGCAATCTCTGACTACACCTGCAGTTTTATCTCTTAAATGTATATATACACTTCAGGCACTAGAGATGTAATAAACTAACATTGAAAATAAAAAAACTGGAGGAAAAACATAAAGCAGCAAATTTTCCGTCAAGCTGTCCCACACCTGACAGCATTACCATTTCCCTGTGCAATCATCATCAAGAATCATCACGTCGCTTTTTTGCAACCATCATAATTACAATTAAGTTTCAAAGAATTACCTCCAAGCCAGGTGCTACATACAGTCTTAATGTCACTGGTCATTTCTGAAATGCTCGGAAGCATAACATTTTTCTGATGTTTAATGTGACAGCAGCCCACCACTGTGACAGAGTGTGCTAGCTGTGAAAATTAAATAAATTAGCTCAATCTTCAAAAGATGGCATTGTTAAGGATGCTCAGCAACTGCAATGTTATTGGCTGCATGGGGGAAAAAAAGGAAATCTCACTTTCGAAAGTAAAATGGAATTCTATTCTTACGTCTACGTAGAAAATTAAGTCAAAGGAATGGAATCAGGCAAAAGAGCAAAACAGCAAATGTTTTCTCATTTTCAGGCTGCCAGTTTAAAACAGCTTGGCATTTGTGACAGCTACATAAGCTTTACGGTCAATATTAAGTGAAAGTAGTACATATCCCTATCACTCTAATTTACCATGGTTGCCAGTCATTTGTATATTTCAATAAAATAGTTAAAACAATGCATGAAGATCTTCGTATTTTCTAAAGGTTACCCACTGTAATTATCACATTTTACTTAAAGAGCAAAACCAATAGCTGAGATTACGTAAGCATCACTTAAGTGAAGAGAAGCACTGTATAATGGGGATAAAATAACCCGAAACTTTAATCCATAAACTCAAATATAAAAAAACACTTACTGGTAAGACAACTTATTTAGTATATTAAGAGCTGATGAAATCATGTTTGTCCAGGTTAACATACTTGCAGCAAAATGATGTTACAGCAAAACAAATTAGAGTCTGAAAAACCAAAATCACTTAAGTCTGAACCTGTAGTCTTGCATTCAATTTTAAAATGGTCTTTCTGCTTCAAATACTGGGGGCTCTGTCTGTCTGAACCTAAAACTGCCAGGAGTGTAACCACAGCTCTTTAATGCTAGAGTTGACATGAACTACATTAATTAAAAAAGGAAGCAGAAATAATTTGCTTACTTAACGCATCAAAACAGATTGAAAAGTTGCATATTTAACCCGTAAGGAGATCGTTATTTCGGAACTCATCTTTATTTGTGAAAATAAATTATCACCTGAAAAGTTACGTGGTAGAGTTTTAATTTTACATTATATATCATAGAACAACAAGCACAAAACAGCTGTTTGTATCAATAGGGTTCCAATCTCATATTTTGATCAGGTTGAAACAAATACCTTAGTATTTTGCCATGAGTGTGCTGCCAAATCGTAACCACCACTCCATACTTTGGTTTTACCACAGCAAAACTTACCATTGAATTTAACTGATCTTTTGACCACTTCTACAATGCCATCTGGTTGCAATACAAGCTCATAATAAAAAACTGGCAGTGAAACCAAGCAACTCTCCTGCCTTGACAATGTTCGCCTATTCTTCAAAGCATTAATTCTCTCTCAACCATTTCCAAGGAAAAACACTGCCACTGTGTAGAACTGCACTGCACACCAAAACTGATCATCAAATAAGACTGACCTCGAGCCTGGCACAGCATACTCAAAAGCTGACCAACACTCGAGTCCGTACATAGCCAAGACCTGAAAAAACAGCAATTCGTTATCCAGAGTTCTACAAAACACAATGCAAATTTTCGGCAGCACGTCCATGGGCTACAAGATGTGCGGTGTCATGGTCAACGTCCTACGCTGCTGCTGATACCAGTGAGGACTCCCCCAGCAGCAACAGTCCCGTGGTATTACAGACGGGAGTGTAAGCCTGCACACCCTGGTGGGAAGTCGGATGAGCCTCTAAATACACCTGTGCTGAGGTTAAAGCTTCAGCCACAGCAGTAAGTATCTGTGAAATGCTTGATTTTCAACAAATTGTCATCTGCTTGCACGTCTCCCAGATTCTGAGAGCCATTTAAGGCCTGAGAAGTGCACAAGAGTTCAAAAATCAAGTGGTCAAACATCAGCTTTTATTAGCTGGCCATGGCAGAGCTACATCTCTCCCCACCACCACCCCCAGCATATATAAGGGCAATACAACATCATCTAATTTTGTTTTGTCATTCTTCTGCATAACTTAGTAAGTCAAACATGTATTTATCTCCCTCCTGAAATATCTCACTAAAGGCTAAAGCTCCTGTTTATTTGTACAGACAGGAGATACATCTCCCCACAACCGACAAACACGTTTGAGGTTCAAAAAAACGCATTAGTAACAAGAAAAGGGCAATCGCTTGATGAATATTCTGCATAACTCCTTTAATTGCTAAACAGATTTTGCTCAGAGAAGACTGCAATAAATGGATATAATAGCAAAAAATGAACTGTATGTTATTTTTCCTGTCCTGCACGGCGGCAAAGTTCATGATTCTAAAGAAAATTTCGATCACCATTTTGGCAAGCAGAAAGGGCTGTAATCGAATTCCATGTGGCTGCTTCGATGGTACGGATCATTACGTTGAGTGAAGAGACTCAAGTTCCTTCAGCAATTCTCATTACATGATAAACTAGGTCAAATTTACTTCAAAATCATGTTTCTAAACCAGCACACAGGTGAAGGTGCAGCAGTCTGTCTTTTGCCTAATGACTTAATTTTTTTTTTAAGAGAAGCACAAGAACACAAACTCCCAGCAGCCGTAATGTATCGCAATGCCCCTCTCAACCCCCCCACCCTCTTCCCTGTCCATTCTGTCCCATCCATCAAAGCCACCCGTGACCACACGAGTAGTAAAAGGATACCAGAAGCAGCTTCACTGTCCTACGAACAAAACTAAGAAACAACAAGAGCAACAAATAGAAATGGCCTTTCTACCTCAAAAATAGAAGATGATTTTAGTGGACTTTGGCAACAGCTGTGTAAGGGTGCGAGTCACAAAACCCATCTGAACTATGAAAAAACAGTCGCACAGGCTTGATCAGTGTCTTCTAAGGACATATAGCCTTGCACACAAATCCCAGTGGAGGCCCACGGTCACTGCAGCACTGAGTTGTGGACTCAAATAAATACCACAGAACTGTTCGAAAAACAGAGGAGAAGTTGGCACATGCAAGCACTAAAGGTCTCCCCATGTCAAGTGCCAGAACTCGATTTCACGCACACACTGGAAGCAGGCAGGCAGCCTTCCACCTGACATCCCTGAGAAGTTCAGCACCCACGACCAACCACACCACTACAAATGCAACACAAGGCATTCAGCTTCCAAAATCACACCAGCATTTACAGAAGTCCCGGTCTCTCTCCCGTCAGCCTCAGGCATACATGAGTCAACAGCCATACAGTGTTTTTACGAGCCACACTAGAATGAAACTTAGGATTTGTCTTAGAGATGAGACATCTCAGGAAGACTTGTACTCAAACGTATAAAAAGATCCGTTTACTTCCAGTAAGGATCCTCAGTTCAGTGAAATCAAAGTAAGGCACATACGAAGCACTACTGCAAACATACAGAAGAAAGCCTCTGGTGGAAATATGTTATGGTATTTCCAACGTGTTTTCAGTGGACTTTACAGTTCTTACTTTCCCACTGAAACATGTTTACATAAGTTTACCATCCTGAGAGAGTCACTCATCAAGAGAAGGAATCTTTTTTAATTGCAACAATAACACCGAAGAGCTGCACAATGCCTGACCCACAGGCTTGGCTATATAACTCCACTACACTGCACAACTCTTACACAAGGCACCTCAGTCAGGGCTTGCTCTGACACAGTCAGGTTGTCCCAAGATACATAACATTATCAGACAGATCAGTAATAGCTTAAATTTCATAATGAAGCCCAAAGTAAACTGAGCAACAAATCTGAGAGCACAAATTTAACAGCAGCAGCTGCTACTGATGCTAATGCAAAACTTTATTTGATTTGGTAACAAATAGGAAAAACACGGGCAAAGAAAGGCCGCTGTCAAGCAGTCCAAAGGCAACTATTTTTGCAAGACAAATGATAGTTTAATTTACTGGCCATGGTGAGTTTTGCAGTGGAACAAACGGCAATCTAATTACTTGCTGCAAAACAAGAGCTTGATTTGATTTTAGGAGAGGTTCTTTCTAATTTCCTGTTATTGTTTTGTCACTGTAAACTTAGATTTTGCTACAGGGCCAGTGAGCTTAATTTTCAAATCAATCCTGGATTTACACACACGCCCTGACTGGTGTGCATGTGTAATGTGTAAACGGTGGGTCCCCAGGCCTGACTGTTATATAAACAAACGTAATTGGAAAAATATCTACCTACCTCATTTCTACACACAAGGATCTTGGGGTTTAAAAATAATAATTACAGAAAGCCCTCAACCACCTGCATACGGAGGAAGTAGTACTGAAACCTCAAGAGTCCAGAAAATGAAGCACCTGGCACAGAAAACACATACCAGTAAATAAGCAAATCTTAGATGCAAGCTAGGTTTCTAGCGTATCCATAAAGCCAGGAATCCACAAGTATACGTTAGAAAGAAGAGTCATTCTGCATAAGCCACAGAAAGTATAACAACATCTCTGCTAAGAGTGATCCCTTGCAAGTGATGTTAAATCGTTCAGAAATGATTCAGTTTATGACTCCTCTGAAATTTATTTGGAAGTCATCAAAGAGGAGCACATCAATTTTGCCGCAAGATGCTCCTGCTAGATTGCTCTCTAAGTGTAAGAGATCACATGTGACACTAGCTACGTTATTTAAGATCATTTCACACGGTTGCTCCACACATTTTCAGCTTGAGAATCTGAAATACAAAGCCATCTGAAGGGCCCAAAGACGTATTCTTGGAGAAAACTGTAAAGGCAGGAGCAAACTCTTTGGACAATATCACAGGAGTGCTCAAAGGAAAGCCAGGCTTCCCCCCGCGCTTGTGCAGGGCTCGCGTGGGTGATGTGCAGCCGGGCCAGCGTTCGCACGCCCCGCGTGAGCATGGCATGGGCAGCACCGGACCTTGGCTGCAAATGTCGCAGGCTCCGCGTCCGACACCACCGATGGTACCTCACTGTGAGGGAACGGAGCTCTACAAACAGAAATTGCAGCAGAAAACTCACCTCAACTGTTTTACTTAGCTGGACCAATGGCATAGGATGACTTTGCATTTTTATACGGCAAGGAAAGGCCGTACACACATCACCACTGCAGGTGATCACCCAAGGTTTCACATGATTTATCTCACCGTTTACAAAGTTTTAAAATAATGCTCCACACACATTCTGAATGCCTGACAATGACAACCTCCACGAGACAGAACTTCTCGCTCTACCCACCACCAAATGCATCAGCAGCGAATTCAACATCCACCGTGCCTAATGATGTACAAGTTACAATCAGAGGAACATAACCAAACCATGACTTGGAGATGCAACCTCTCTCCGGGTTTGAAGCACCTTGTTATTTTCTCTCACCCCAGTCAAGCTCTGGCAGGGATAAGGCATAAAAGCAGGAACAGTTTTAGACACACAAAGCCCAAAGTGAACCGGCGTACAATAGCAAGGGAATCAAAAAGCCCATGAGCTCACAAGCAAACAAGCAAGATGCAGTGAAATGCTGTTAAGAAAAATCACAATGGCGCAACAAAATTTCATTTAAGTTGACTTGAAAGAATGAGAGCACAGCTCAGAAATGTGAACAGTTCAGGTTTTTTGCTAGTGAACCAGCGCAAACTTGACGTTTCTTCTCGGGAGCGTTCTTCTCGCCTGTTCCCCCACATACAGATAATCTTTTGTCAGAGCATAAGAAGTTACGTCTGTATCAAACTGTATTTAAAAAAATATCTAGTACTGTTGTTGAGGTCACAAATTATGATAAATATGAATTAAACGAATGTGCCTCAGCTTATTAAATTAACTGACAAAGAGAATTTTCCTGTGGAGATTCAGTGGGAAACTGCTCTGTGGGAAATTACAAGCAAAATAAATAAACGGTAGGCATCACGACCTAATGATGTTACATTGTTTTTAATAACGTAGAATGAAAACGGCTAGTTTTGGACAGAGAAAGCTCAATTTGATCGCAGCAACATCATTAATTCCAAGTTTATTCTCTGCCCCTATGCCTGGAAACGTGCTTTGAGCGAACAATTAGATCACGGTAAACGAGGCAGCGCGGTAAAACGCTGGTTGGCTAAACGGATGAGCCCCGCACACTTGACATTTCAGCAGGACAGACTGTTGAAGGCACTCGCTTCCTTTTGCCTTCCTGAAAGGAACGCGGAATAGGGAGTTTCTGGTGAATGCTGAGACAGTTCGAGATTCTTTGAAAATGTCAAATTTAACAGCATGAGGAAATGTCTTTTGAATCAGAAGATGAGAACTCAGGGGAGTTAAATTAACAACATAGCACAACATTTTACCAAGTAATAGCACTATATTTTTTTCTTTTATGGAGCACTGCTTGGGGCAATATTTAATCTCTTGAGTTTAATGAACTTTTAAAACTACTCAATAAATACTCAAGGCCATGACAAGTACAATCATAAGATAAATTTAGTCCTACTCCAGCGGACTCTATCACTTTTTGTTATTAAAAAATGTTAATTTTAATATACTAGGGGACTACATTTCTATAAAATAAGGCGTCAGGATTTCTAAATTCATATCGCAATGGTTAGTTTTCATTAAAGACGTTAAGTACGTTGTCATTTTTAATAAAAATACATGGTGAGCCCTTCTTCCTAGGCTAATAATAGGACTTTGGATAAATAGTGCTATCTATAAAATGTTCCAGCTCTCAGCAAGGCTTCCTTTAGTCACTATGGACATTAGGATTTCGGGAAATTACTTAATGAATTGAATTCAGATGGCTAAAGAATTTGTGATGGACTTCGAAGTAAAGACCTAGCTAATTATTCCATACTAACACATTACACACATAAAATAACATAGCTAGAATAAACAAACAGATGCTACATCTATGGGAACACTAAAACAAGATTACATTAAAAAAATACATAGAATTCATATTCCAACATGTGATGAAGAAATCCAACAACTGAACTGGATCAGACTTGCTGCAATACCTTGGCACATGTACACTGAATGCAATAAATTATTTCATGGCTTTGGGTGGATCGAAGACTCCAGCAGATGGGTAACATCATTGTCACAGCGAAGTCAACAGGAATTTGCTGCCGTCTTCAGTGGGACCGCATCCCTTTTCTGTCGCCGTTTATGCAAACAGAGCCACTCTCACAGTAGTATCATTCACAACTAATACCTGTGAGTTGTGTTATTCCTGTTGGGATACGTCCAGAAGAAACGCATTAAAGGAATGCAAAAATTGCAATGTTAAACATTCAAAAGGTAGGAGGCACTAAAACTGAGGTTATGAATGTAGGCTGTCAATTGTCTCTAATTTCCGTGTGTTTTTAGTTATCGCTATAAAGAGTATCCATCCGCAGTTGCTCAGGAGGAGTTCACAATTCTCTGTCTACACCATCTCTCGGTATCAAGATGGCATATCGGAGAAAACAAAATCAAAGCATCAGGTTTTGGTCAGTGGCATGAGAATACCAAAGAAACAAAATTCATGGTACACAGATCATCTCACTGCCACACACACAGCCCTTGTTTAAGACAGTCCATCCAAGGATGCCATCCACGTCGCCTTCACACATAAATATGTTGCTCCTTAAATGCCTTCATAATTGAGTTCAGTTTTGTATATATGCTCTCTGAGTTATCAGACATGAAGTACTAAGTAGTTCTTCCCATTTATTTTTCATTATCTCCCTGAAAAACAGGGAAAATCAACTTGCTGCAATGCTTTTTGAAATGTATTTCTGAAAATCTGTATATTGATTTAACCTCTTTTATGCCACATTTCTTTCAATTCCCAGAAGCATGCCTTAGCAAAACACCCGTATTAGCTTGAAATAGCAGCCAGGATGTACTGCGTGAGTTATGCAAGGCTTCTTCTCATGAGGTATCTAACTTCACAGACACCAAATAATGTTCTGCTCACTTCAGCTTTGCATGTATAAGAAACTACTAGATTCCATCTTTCCCTAAAATCAAACTTACTAGGCAGACGAAAGAAAGAAAAAAAATGTTTAAAGTCAGCATGCAGGTTTCTTACGTAAACTATCTGCATGACATCCAACTACATACACACACTGCCTTGCATCCAAAAAGGTACATGTGGTGTCTGTCAACCGTACAGATAATTTACACTGAAAGCATCCATGAAAAGCATTCAGGGTTACAGAGAACTCATTTCACCGCTTCCTAAATTTTTTCTCAGTCTGATAAAAAGATTTAACCATTCTCATGGGGCACAGGAGGCTGTCATTCTGGTCCACTACGGGGAGCGACAGAAGTGCCGTGCCTAATCAGTCACCACCGAACACCGCTGTTATTCCCAGCAGTGCTCTGTCAACAAGCCAGTGGGGCCACGCGCCTGCACCTGGGCCTTCTTCATCAGCTGCTGTTGTCAGATTTAATGTGTTCCGCAGGTACCAAAGCAAAGCACTTATACTTTCCATTTTCCCTATAATAAACCTTCTCTGCACCTTCTCCCACTTTAAATGATGTTGGTTCTTGTCTGTTTCTATGAGCTGCTCCACCAGAAACACTTCCCTTACAAACTGCCGAGACTGGCCAAGGTACGACTCACACCTCTACAGCTCTTTTGGGATGTTTACCTTTCTATTAGGTAACACACAGCTGCAAGTAGTTTTTAAGATATAAAACCGCACAGATTTAAAATCACAGTTTACTGACACGAACCTAGCTGAATAGTCAACCAATCTCTTGGATGACCTCTTAAATCAGGAGAGCCCATTTACTCAGCGTTCTCCCTGATCCTTACCTGCTTTGGCAAGAGGAGGTAGATCAAACTCAGCGTCACCAATGCAAGAGTTTCAGCAGGAGTTCTCCTCAAGCGCTTTAAAACAGGTTTTTGCCAAACAGCTTCTTAAATGACGCTGATAAACGCTGCGTGTGAGAGCGAGGGGGTGTGAGGTGCCTTCAGGTCCTACACTTCCTGATGTGCACTGTGGGTGTCCCAACCACAGCTCTTCCAGAAACCAAGCTGTACGTGGGCTCCACAACTTCTACCCGCTCCAGGAGGGATCACAGAGATCCTCACACCCATCAGCTCTCTCCCTTGACCACACCAGCAGACGATGCATGAGGAAGCATTCAAGCAGAGTCACCAGGCTCTACCTTCTCCTCTCCCAAGCTGACTGTACAAGCTAGGCCTGTCCTGCTAAGGGAAGGAAAGGCACAAATTCCACCACTCAATTAATTAAGCACGATCACAGAGATGGCTTAGTCTTGCCTTTCTTCTGCACTCACACATTTCAATTGGATCACTGGTGTCAAGGAAATCGGGATCAGTCCTTGTGATGTAACAGCTGGACAAAAATCAAATAATTCACATTACAGAAAAAACAGGTTTTCCTCTGAATAAGGAGAGTAAAGAGCTCTCAAAGGCTGTGATCCCATAGACTTATGCAGTCAGCGGTAAGTTCTTGGGTAGCAAAAAATTACAAAAAATAACTTTTTTTTTTCCACCTATCCACAATTCCTAGGTCTCAGAATTCATCACAAGCCCATTCTTCTAATTAACCTCTCTCTGTTGTGATTTCCGATGGCCAGAAAATTCCAGTGTTTATATGGGGTTTGTCAAGAACAGCAACACAGTGTGTATTTTTACAGCGTTTTTTTTAATGAATTCTTTTCTTCTCAGCATCTCTACAGAATGAGCTTGCCTTTAGCTCAGCTACTCCAGTCACTGTCTGCATTAGCGCCAGACACAACCAGATAAGCCTCATGTTCAGTGTTATCAGTCAGGTTCTGCCACCCTTGCCACTCAGAGCACTAGGCAATATGAATAAATGAGGTTAAAAAATGGTTCTTACACATTAATTCATATGTTCTCTTCTGATGTCTGGAATTGGCTTCCGAGCTTTATGAAGGCATTTTAGGACTGGAAAAGAGAAACTGGGTGGTTTCTCCAAAGCAACAGGACCAGCAGTCTTCCACTCAGTCTATTCCCTCTTCTCTGATCCCATTACTCAGTGGCCAGATCTGTTGATATGGAAGCTTAAACACTAAATACATTTGGCGCGTTAGCCATACTGTACTCAACATTTCACATGTAGCTGAAAAGACGCACTTTCAAAGTTGCCAATTATCTTTGCTGAACATAATGCTACCCAAAATAATTGTGTACATTCGGTGCAGTTTTCCTAAGGATTTTCTTCTCTTTAATTACATGAGGAAGGCTGCTGATCGTAGCTGACGATACAGCTTTGTCAAAACGGAGCCAATGCCATCAAAAGTAGAGCACAAAAGGCTAGATGACCTTTCTGCTGGATATATAGCAACAGACCGAAGTGAAACAAATTAGATGGAAAGCAAGACTAAAAAAGGAAACCACTATTATTACAACCTTGCAACTACATAGAAACTTTACACAGTGAAAACTTTACTTGCGATTCCCCTTCAAGCACAGGACCCAATCAAAGAGAAAACACTTTCAGCATTTTGCATCTCCTGAGTTGAGCTGAACAAATCCCTCTCTTTGTGGACTGCAAGGTTGACTCCTCAGCAGACTCATACCTGAGAAAAAAAAACTTGTACTCTCAGCGCTTGCATTCACATTGCAATATGCTCAGGTAATCTAGATTTCTTCAGTCAGGCCCAACCCACGTGCTGCCTTACACTTGAGCTACCTTAAAGAGCAGTTGTGAACAAAAATCTGCGTCTTCACCGCATAAAATCCATTCCTTCCAGTTTCAGATGAAGGTTTGCAGTCTTGTAGGAGTAACGGGACACAACCACTGACACTATAATTAAATAAAGGGAAAAGAAATCATATCTGTCAGTCCATCTTTAGATCACAGGGACTCTCTCTCGTTCCTCCCAGCTGACCTCTGCAACAAAGCTGTCAGCTTGGAAGAGCTTAATATCCTGAGAAGATAACCCCTTTAAATTTCTTCCCTGGCTCACTGACATTCTGTCAGCTAGGAAAAAAACTGGCCCAAATTTGGGATTGCTGGGAATTGTTTCCATTTGCTCAGTTGCATGCCAATGCTGTGTGCATCTGCCCAGGGTAAACGCCCAAAGAGCCTGATCCTGTAAAATGTCAGGAGTCCAAGAACTTCACTAACGCCTCTTAGTAGTACACTCCTTATAAATTCGGAGAAATTTGTGGGCAGAGCAGGTTTCACTGGATTTGGTCTTTTCAACACATAAGTAACATCATACTAGACAACACTGACCCCAGCCCACCTACACCCCTCTGTCCCCAAACTTTACTGACTTAAGGAGAGAAATTTCACCGTCGTTTCCCCATTGGAGGGACCTGTAGTCCTCCTTACCCAAAACAGGAGGCTCTGCCACAGAGATGGACGTGATTTCAACCCAGCAGCGCCGAGCACCATCTACACTCTTATATGCACTAGGAAGTTAGACTTAAACCAAGAAGCCTGTGAATCTCAGAGGTTTTCCTTGTACTCTTCAGGAATGTTTTCTGTTAGTTTATGGCAGTTCTGATCCAAAACAAGAACTTTTTTTTTTTTACTCTGTCCTGTAACTCCCTCCAGCTAATGTACATGAGAGCAAGGTACTTGTATCTGTATGCCAGACTATGACCTAGAAACTAAGTGCAGAAAATGAGCCATTGAAAGAGTCTGTGTTCGCCCAAACATGAATTGCATCAATGACTGAGCACACTGACAGGAAAACATCTGGACAGTTTGAGACCCTCCATCCTTCGAGACCTTCCATCCTGGCCCTCGTAAGATGTTGCATTTGACAGCACAGGTGCCTTCGAGTCCCCTGTGCTCAAGCTCAGCAGCGTCCCGGAGTCCCAAGTCCCACTTCTCACAAATCTGCCCCTACCTGAAACCCTCTCGTTCCCCCTGACGAAACACGAAGGTGAGTGGTATAGCACTTCTCAGCATGGACGGCTGAAAAAAAAAAATTACAAGGCATTTACACAAGCGTGGTGGTAACCACTGAAGATTACGGGTCTTCAGACAAAAGAAGCGTTTACTTCTTGGACAGCCATCGAATATCATGTTGCACATTCAATGCACACGTACGTTTGTTTGTTTTGCTTTCTAACGATGTGAAACAACTTTTGAAGAAAAATTTTCATTGTTCTTACATTGTTCTAATACACAGGAATTATATGAAGTTATTAAGGAATTCGTGTAAGGCTAAAAGCTACCACTATTAATGCTAAATACTGTGAGGCAAACCACGATTTTGGGTAATTATCATTTGGGCAGTCAGTTCAGCTACCATCCAAGCTGATGCTTTGCTTCTCTTTTCCTGATTTTGCTGGACTTTAAGAAGTAAGTCTTTGCCATCAAAATCATTCACAGTTTTAGGTCCAAAAATGAGTCTTTCATTATCTGAAGCCCATTTAACCAAATTTTCCACCATCATTTTTCAGTAAAATACAGCTTTTAACTTTTTTATTTCCCCCCTCAGCTGAGGAATTTCCAATCACCTTTTACACGGTTGCAATGTCAAACATTGAGCAGGTGATAAAGAACCAGGAGTGAAAAAACTCCAGGGAAGAGAATGACAATCAATTCAAAAGACATTATTTATTAAACCATATTAAGTGAACATATATAATTTGCAAGTTCAGTCACAACAGCTGACATCTGCCCTTTGCTATGTTAACAGTAAGGTACCAAACCGGTATCAGCTACATTAATATTGGCACGTGGCAATTAGTGTGTTTTTAAAAACACATCTAATGGGCAAATCCGATGAGATTTGTTGTAGGAGTAGAAGAATTTTAATTTAAATTGCCTGCTGTTAGTGCAACGGGGTATTATCGCTTGTCTTTGCTGTGCCCAGAATACAACATGAAGGATTTTGGAGGGAAAGTTAGCCGGTGATGCAGGTGTGTACATTTTTTTTTACCTTAAAATTTGATGCACTTCTGACAACACGCAGGGAAATACCACACATCTTGTGGATCTAAGGATACCCGAGTAACATGATTACCAGCCTCTGACATAAGGCTTTGCATACAAAGCCAGAGATGGCTAGGTTCTTACATCTCTATCAAGGAATACAGCATTATAAACCCACAGAAGGGAGTGGGACAAAGCAGAGACAACAATGATTAATGTATGAACAGCGTCCACTCAACCATTGAGGCAGTAATAAAGGTATTAATTTGGCTGCAAACATTAAAATATGTACAGTAAGATGGATTTTTGAACAGTGCAGTGTGGCATAACCTTAATACAGTACATTAAAATCATTCATTACAATGAATAAATAGCTTAATGAGATTTGAAACATCAGGCACTCTCTGTGTAAGCGGGTGATGAAGGGAAGCCTGATATCGGCACCACCGAACATAAATTATGCAGAAGTAGTACTTTTAATGTCATCTATTCACTGGCATTGTTGCCTTTGTTAAACATTCAAGTGTACATCTTTCTAGGACAATATCAAATTAGTCTCTGTGAGAGTTTAAACAAATTCACCTACTATAGCCTGATTTGCATAAAAGTAAACAAAATAAAAATATGCACATACAGTGTGATTTCCTTCCACTGATTTATTTTCATGAGGAAGAGAAATACATCTTACCAGGGGTTCAATGTCTCTTTTGGGGGTTTTTCTGGTGGTGGTGGTGGTGGTGGTGATTACTCCCAAAACTTCAGTTGCCACATTAAACATGGTGTTCTGGGTTAAACAGCAGGAGTATGTAATACACCACGTTAAACTGCAGGGGTATAAGATGAACCGCTGCAGTACTTTTTCCCCCCCTATTAATTCAAACAACTTATTAACAAATCAAGCCATTTTATTTAAATTACGTGCCTAACCATGTAATTAGTTAAGTAAAACCACTTAAAGTACATTTTTCTTCCCATTTCAGACTGTGATGTTGGAGCCATTATATGCTAAAGCAGAAAGAAAAGTAATTACTCTAACAATGACTTTTTTTTTGTAAAGGCTGGTGCATAACTTTTGTGCAGCACAGACAAGGCTGTGGATTTTGTTTAATGATCACTTATTTCTTTGCTGTATACAGACACAGCTCTGAATTTTGGATTAATTTCAATAAATATCAAAATCTGTATTCTAACTGTTTCAAAGCACTTGTTATTTACATTTGGAAGTGCAGGATTACTCATGTATGACTGCCCGTCAATTAATCCAATATCACCCGGTGGATTTTCCCGTTTGTAATTGGAAAACAGAGCTTTTTCTGGCTCTCTGCAGAAACAGCAGTCATTTAACTACAGGTGGTGCTTGCAGTGGCAATGCATGCATTTATCCAATGTTTATATATAAAATAAAAACTCTATTTCCTCCAGAGATAGTAAAAGCATTTTTGGAGGTTATTTTCCTGTCTCTAGTATTAAACTGAGCTTCTATAAATGACAGAATGGAAGTTAGAATAGCAGCAATAGGTGAAAGGAATTAGCAGTCTTAACAGCATCAGTGTAATTTCTTGAAATACAGCAAAACACACTGGAGAATAGTAAAAGAGGATATAAGGATTACTTTGCAGTTTTATCAAGGATGCAATATTTTATTTTGTCATTTACATGCCCCCGTACTGATTCTCCTGTAAGCACTCAATGCATTCTTTCAGCATGGAAAAAACCAAATGCTTGGGACAGTGCTTAAGAGACTGATTGCTAACCTGCACCCGCCGGCGATAGCCTGTTACTCAAACACGGTATTTATTATGGTGTTCGGCACTCTGGGTAGGTCACCAACCTCTCAGGGCCTTGGGCCAGGACTATCAGCAGCGCGGACAGAAATGCAGCCTTCGGCTCCCTGGTTTCCACCCCAGAATTTCCCCACAAGCAACGTCTCCGTCCCCAGGATGTGAGTGCAGCCTCTCCGCAGGAGCTGAACCATGGCCAGCAGCTCTGGGGAGCAGAGGCACCCTGGGGCGATAAACAGCGGTAATTACGAACATGGCAAGGAAAGAAACTGCCCAGCTGCAATGTATTCTTAAATACAGTTTATCCTCATACCAATGCACATTGATAGCACTTTGGTTTTCTCCCAGAGGACCAAATCCTGCCTCCAGAAATTAGACTGGACTTTTGGCCAAATCCAAGATAAAGCCGCTTTTTGCCTCCCCAGCCCCAGTAAGCCTACTTCAGCGGCATTTCCTACTAAGCTACTCTCAACAGAGCATGCGAATTGCTGATCCCTTCTGCTGGCTCCCCACCAGTACCAGAAGGAGAGGGAGAGCGACCCTCGTCCAGGACGTCGCGCGGGAGATCTGGGATTCATCTGGGATCAGCCGACATTCACACATCCAGCCTGCGTGAAACCAAACGGAAAGGCTCATGGATTACTTAGAACACTGGCTCCCAGAACTCCCACATATTCAATGCAAAAAAAAAAAGGGGGGGGGATATAATAAAGATTAACCAAGCGCACATTCCCTACAGTGTCCCAGAAAACTTGGTAAAATACAAGTTTAAAATCCAGCAAGTTTTATCGTATGATACCTATTCACCAGCTATGAAGTGACATGAAAAAAATCATCAATGTGCCCTTCCAGTTCCCCATGCTTACTCTCCCAAGTCTCTTGGATTCATAAGGTATCTATACACAATTATTTACATCCCTTCTTCAGTTATTTCCTAGAAAGGATTCACACAAACCTTTTTATTACTGGATACTTCTATGGAGACTTTCAGTTTTAGAGGATGCCATTACACTGACCGGTCACAGTGCTACAATGATCACGGTACATGCTATTGTCCCAGTCCTGAGCACTCAAGAGGATGCTGTAGGGCAGCACTGGAACTCTCAGGATGCTGAAAGGTCCAGAAAGGAGACAACAGTTCTGTTTTCGTCCAAGGAAACCGAACCGAGTGGTCAAGCATCCTGCATTCATTATGGGAGGTCAGAAAAGGAAAACAAGCGAATCCAGACTTGGGTGCTATCAGGAGCCCTGTCAAAGCCCCGTTTCCAAACTTCAAGGAAAACACAACAGCTCCGACAGCGTGACTCGGAGAGCAGTTGTTGGCCAAGAGCAGGTGCGGGGGGTATTTCAGAGCACACACAGCAGCGTATGTTGCATGGTCCAATGAGCCAAATACAATTTAATGTACAAATTCATATGAAGGAAAAAAAATTCTCAGAAAATGTAACTCAACACCAGAAGTTTCATTCCAAAAAGTAATTTTGGGGGAGACAAAACCACAGAGTTCAACTCTGCTGCAGTATAAATAGGTGTTTACCTTCATTCAAAGGCAGAACTCAGAGGAAAAGTCATCTCAACTACTGCAACAGCATTAACATCACCTAATTATTCATCAAATGCAGAAGTGATGCCTGCTGACCCAGTCAAACATCTTTCTTTTTTCCTTGACACTCGCTCTGTCCGTATCTCTGCAACACACGGCAAAGCACAAAGGTGGTACAACAGCTGTCGCAACAGGGGCTGGGGACTCATGTTTGCTGAACACAGCCCAACCCGATTACACGCTTCAGCAGCTATCACGTTTCAAAATTCAATAGAAATTAATTCCTTAACAATGAGGGCAATTAAAAGGTCTGCAGACTATAAAGTAAGAATACCTGCTGGCACACCATGTTTTTTCCAGCAATGCCAACAGATCTGTAAACAAAGCAAGCTGAAACCCAATGATATGAAAAGAAAGACATTAAACTCCCATGCTCTGGTTATGGGGTCGTTAACATGGTTAATGAAACAGTTACTAGTTCAACACAGTATTAATTCCAGCACCGCTTGTTGTACAGTAAGTTACTCGTAGTAACTAGATTTTGTCTTCTAATTCAAGGACTTCTTGTGAAGTAAAGAAGAAAGTTTTCATTGCGTTTGCTGTAAAACATCACTGTTAAAAGGTTCAAAACAATGAATGCAATCAGCAGTTCTCAAGTTTATTTTGTAGTCTTGTTTTCACCATTCAATACCAGTTGCTTCAACCTCCTACCATGCTCGAAATCTGAGCAACAAAACTGGTCATTAAAAAAAAGCTAATGACTCAGTGGACCAACTGCACTACCGCTGAAGCAGCAACTTTATGAGACCAAAGTCAGGTAAATAGCGGTTGTTAGAAATAATTGAGGAACACTGTGATGATCCACGCTGGCTTCCTACTCTTCATACAAAGTAACCAGAAGAGCCATGTGTGGTTTTGCCCACTACGCCCAAAATACCAGCAAGCATCACCACACAATCCCAACACCCACGGGAGATGCAAGGGTTTATTGCCCTGCTGCACTAGAGCTAGAAAGAGCTAAAAGGAGAGACAGAAGAAAAAAAAATAAATAAAAAACGGCACAAGGTCTACAAATCCAGGAAGGAAATCCCTGAGGAAAGCCCATGGAAACACTTTTTTACTCATGGAAACTTGGCGAGAAGGAAAGCGCTGTGCCTCCCGTGGAAAGGGGACTTCCCACTCCCTTTGCACTCAAACGTGACTGCAACCTTGAAACACGTCTGCAATCCCCTTTGCTTATAGAAATAACATGAAAAGCCTTCCCTTTAGCTAACTTTGTCAAAATTAAACAGCTACCTTTTCAGACCTAAGCAGCCAAATTGACCCAGGGAGGAAAAGAAAGGAAAGAACAATTTTGTTGGAGCGGGTTGGCTTACCGAGTCATCTGGCACAGCTCCTGGGCGGCCGCCAGAACAGACTTCTTGTGAAATAGTTCTTATGCTCTTTGGCCAACACAAATTCCTACAATGTGGCCTTTTTTCCTCGTGACAGCAATCCCTTGTGCCCTAATCACATAAATAAGTGAAACTCTTACTTCAAGTCAGCAGTGCCTGTGTTATTCTAACTATTCTGGCTAATGTACAGGTAATCAAAATACCTATATTTAAATACAGAGCACACAGCAATCTCCACAAAGGCAATGTATTTTCCCTTCCTTGAAAAGCACCCCAAACTCCCAAGCATTCACGCTGAACATCTTTTTTGTTTTGACGTATCTTCTCGGTAGCTGCCTCAGACCCCTGAAGAAAACTCCCACCGTAATACCGCAAAAATAAAGGAAGTATGACAAAGTGCCTTTCTTTATCCCAACAGCTGGTTTTAACTAATTTTCAGTTATTGAACAAGCTAGCGCAGGTGCTGAACGTTTGTGGGAAACTTGGTGGCATGCAGATAAATGGAAATACCAGCTTCCTGCAGCTAACAATCACGCAGAATAGCGTATGCGCCGGCTGCCACCACCGCCGTCACAACAGAAGCCGCAGGGTGTCATCAGAATTCAGGTGGAGTACACACGGTGGCTCTCCTTTCCATAATCACTGTATTAAGCAGTTTTAAAAATACCTAAGCTGCCGCTATTCGTGGCCCACAGACTGTACTGTCTTTGGCCAGATGTTCTAGCATTAAATGAAAAGAAACTGTATGTCAGATGCAAGTTATCATTTAGGGGAAATAATCATATTTAGGTTTTTCTTTAAGAATAGAGTAAGCAAATCATGTCGTCTTTGCCGAGCTTGGGCAGGTTACCGGTGTGGCTTGTCACTTTTGACTCACAGTCCTGATGCCGCTGCAGCTCAACTCTTCTTTTGTAACTCTATTACGGCAGAGGAAGAAAACTCCAGCGGTCAAAAGCAAGAAGTTCTCAGAGCCACAGATTACTCTGGGAAACTTCACGGAGTACAAAACTTAAAATTCATAAAAAGTTTTGTAAATAGTTCTTCAAATGACATAAGAAATCAGTCCTCAACAGATATCTGACCTTCTTGTTGCAAAGCATCGTAAACTATGAATGTGTGAAGATTTAAATTGCAGTCCAGCTAGGAAAAGCCAGTCGCACGATGCAGAATGGAGTCTAGCGATACCAGTGTCTAATTTGGAAAAAACAATACAATGGTCCACAGAACCGTCTGGGATGTAATTTCATTTTCACATGCGGAAGTGAAAGGATGTCTCTGGAACTAGGCTAAACAGGCAAATGCAGATTTTACTTGCCAAAAATGGGCACAATTAAAGAGGCAATCTTTTCACAGAAGCCAACTTTAAATTTACGCTCTCTCTAATTTGGTTAAGTTCAAAATTGAAGCACATTTTTCCACTCACTAGTACCAGCATGTGCTTCAAAATGTCTAGTCAGGAGAAGTTCTGCATGAGGGACAGATGCTAGCTCTACATGCCAACTGGCCTGTGTTTGCTAGCCATCCGGCCCCAAGATCTGCTAAGTCCTCTCCCCCCAACATTATCACAAAGGTACTCCCAGATATAGAGCATCCTTTATTCACTAGGTCTTACTCGATAAACACACGCTTAAGAAATAATCAGGCTTGAAAGTCCTTATGCTCAAACTTGAGGGTTTTTTCAGTTTAAACGAAAATACAATTTTCAAAACTCCTCTTGGGATTAACTCCAGGATCTCACGGAGCGTCAGAGACCTCAGCAAACAGGACCTTCTCCTAATAATTTGTAAGAAAACTCGAAAATTTTAAGAAACAAGGCTGACGGGAATGACAGAGCCCTTTGAATAACGACCTGATCGTCAGCTGACAGCAATCATCATTCTATTTCAGAAACATTCCTTTACAGTTTAAACACTGTCACACCTCTCTGCCCACAAAAGACATTCCACACCTCATTTTCCTGTTCATTTCATTCCACACGTTTTTTTTATTTTTTAACTGAAATACAGTGACAACTAATGAAGTGCTAATATCTCAGTGAAGGACTGGGCAAGACCAACAGCCTACCTCAGCACTCCCTCACAGAAGATGATGTCTTTAGGTGACCAAATTGTGTGAAAACTTGAGAGACAAGTTCATATATATTAAAAAGTGCTTTGCCATTACAGGGTTAGAGGGCAGCCCTGGGAGAAGATTCAGCTGCCGGTAAAACCACAGCATTGCTGAGACAAGACCAAACACTGAACTTCATCGTCTCCATATTTCACATTGCAGAACCTACATATGAAGTGCCAAAATATCATTTTTAACACATACTAAAATAAAAACATCTTCTCAAGTCAGGGAAACGCTTTCAGTTTTGTTGAAGAAGTAAAAGACAAACGGCACTTGCTCACGCAATCAGAGAACAAGGCACACAGGAGGCCTGGGGATCACACACACCCCAGCAAATGTAGGAAATTCTGGGCAACCTCCTCAGCAGCATATTTTCCTCACCACTAATGAAACCAGTGGATCTGGAAATACCAGCACTAACAAATCCTGGCTTTCCCATGGTTAACAGCGAGCTTAGAGAAGAGTTTCCCACAGCTGAAGTGGCGATAAGGTGCTTGTTGCCTGCTGCCTAGATGCTCCACCGTCAAATAAAGGATAAGATAACATTACAGATTTTTCCCTTTGGCAGCAGACATTTCCTCTCATGCCCACCTATAATCCTTGAAGGAACTTTATTATCTTTTACACTTCTTGCCAGCAAAGTCTGGAATGGGGTAGTGAAGCTGGCCAGTTGGTTGAAAAATTACTGGGAAGTCAATAAGGGAGAGAGACAAGAGGCACTCGAGCTTTGTTTCCTTAAACAAGCTGAAAAGCTCTTGACGCAACACTGCCTACTCAGAACTGCCAGAACACAAAGAAAATAAAACTTAAATTATTTATTTTACAGAATATTTCTAGACTAAACAATGAACATGAGCTTTAAAATCATCCTTTTATGTTCAGTATTTACAGACCCTGTCTGTGTATGAATTTAACGGAAGTTTCCTTCCCCAATACACACCTTTACCTAAAATATTTTGGCTTACACAACATGGCAGGAGAAGAGCTGAATCCATTTGACCTTTTATTTTTAATTAAATTTCCCTTATTTGTACCATTCTTCTCAACTCAATGGGACATTGACAAAACCATTTTTCTCTGCTCGTTATAAGTCTGAACAGATTAAAAAAAACATACAGTTTTGGTTCTTGGGGCAGGGGTGAGACAACAGCAAGTTGTCTATTTGGCATTTCTAATGCAAAAAAGAAAAAAAACCCAAACCAACCCATAAAAACATCCTGAAGAACAGAAGTGCCCCCCCTTCATTTGCAAGCACAAATGCTTAAATTGCACACACAGCCCTGCCATACATACCGGACATTTTTCACAAACTCAATTAAATGCTCCAACGCTTTTCAATATTTTTCTGCTTGTCAATATAACAAGACACGTGCATATAGAAACCTCTGCCTTTCAATCAGCCTTTTTATCTAGTCCCACTACTTTAGCGACAGTGCTGTGTTTTGCAACAAAACAACGCAGTGCTACATAAACAGCCATGATGAGCCACAACCGCGCATTTCAATATTCTAAGGTATTAAAGTTGGGTTTAGATTGGAATCTTCATGTTTTCCCCCAGGCCCTAAGGAGGGGAAGCCCCTCTGTGGACTTTTTATCTTTAAATACTTTTCGAAGAAGCTAATAATGTATGAAAACTAGGAAATCTCAAATCCAAAATTTAGTTTAGACTAAGCAACATGCCAGTATTTTTCCTTCCTTAATAGAACTAGTTCACTAATTCCAAGTGAAATTGGACTTCAGGTCTTTGATATTTACCCCCTTTACTTTTTTTTTTTTTGTTAAAAGAAATAATTCTGAAAGATCTCCTATGACAGGACTTTTTTTTTTTAATTTCTGAATTCAGTAAAATTTCTGCTGTGGGTCCCATTTTACGCTTCACTCAAAGCTATCGGTACATTGCACAAAAGCTCCTTTTTCGGAAATGGGAAACCTAAACCGGAAAGGAACTAGGTCTATACTACGAGATTATTAAGGAAACATTTGTCTTTACCTTAATTCCCAGTTCGCTGCTGTACTGTAACACTAGGCTCATTGCTTTCTCTCTGCCTACAGCGCAATAGGTTGTGTGAGTACCGAGGGGACTGAAGTAAATTCTTTGTTACATCTACACAAAGTAGTAAATGAAGCATGCAGCTCAAACCTCTCCTGCAGTGGCCAGATCCTTAGTGCTTTCCCTTCTGGAGTGGGAGATTTAATGCTATTTTCTTTCCCATATGCTTCATCTTTCAGCTTCAGCATAAAAAGGAAAGGAAAAAACTCTAAAGACTTCGTTTTGCACTAACTGCTGCTTTCAGATTCCGAGGCACGTCTTGATGAAAGCGGTGGAGCAAAATCAAAAGAGGAAGAAATTTCACCCCGTCAGATGACACTTAAAATGAGGGGGGAAAAAGGCCTCGGGAAAAAAGTTCTTTATTGAGTAATTAGCCGTAATCTTAGATAAGACAACAGATCAAACAAGTCTTAAAAGAGTTGCTGCGGGAAAGAGAGAGAGGCTTTCTGTGAGAGTTTACGAATAATCCTAAAAAAAAAAAACAAAAAGCAGAAACACTAGCGAACTTTTCCACCAAAATTAAAACAAATCGGGCAGTTGTGTCTCTGCTCCATTTTAGGATGTGAAATGGGTCTGGGAGAACTCCAGAGGGAAGAAAGCTTCCTCCCCAAACACAGAGTGCAAGGAGGTTCCAGTTTTACAAGGATTTCTAGCTACTTACTGCGGGGCTGCTTGTCCAAGCTGGACCTCAGGAGCCGGGGCAAGGGACACAGAGCCAGGGGAGCCCAGGAACGGGTCCCGATGTGCTGCTCCTGGGCTTTGGGTTCACTGCAGATTTCTTTGCCCTCTCCCTCTGCTGACTCTTGCCACCAGGTTAGAACAAGCAAGACTTCAAATCATAAATAATTGGGAATTCTACATTTTCTCCATCATCACAGCACTGCAGGGCCAGTAACAGAGAGGAAACCTTTGTGTACCTGCAATCCCCGCTGCCCTTAAGACCAGAGCCCACCTTACAAGTCTAATTTCCACAGGTGTCATCTATGAATTAAAGTGATGGTGGGCTCCCACGGACACCTGTGTCTACCAACGCTACCCAAACTCTGGAAAAGCAGCTGGATAAGCTGGTGTCTAAACTTGTCGGCCTGAATGAAGCCTTGAGAAAAACCACACCCTAAACTTGCCATTCTCATTTTAGCCACTTCCCTCCACGGACACATCCGTACTACACCTGAGTAACTTCCCAACCCCAGAACAGTCACGCTCGATTCACGAGCTAACACTTACCAACTTGCCAGATGCTTTAGCCCAGATGAGAAATTTTTATATATGTGATGATGACTCAAATCAAAACCCAACTATAAATATTTTAATGAGACACTTTTTGTCACATTGTGAAAACCTAATTAAAGGGCTCGTTACACATGAGAGTAAGCACTGTCTAAATAAAGCTGGTGTCGTCTTGCCCTGTGCGTGTTATAAACCTGAGCTAAAGAATCCACCTCTACTCCCAACCCACACATGGCTTGCTGTCCTCTCACAAAGGCTGGGCTGGAAGTGTCTCTGATGGGTCTGTAACGGCTATCCTCCGACAACAATTTTACCCAGACTGATAGATTTGGGGCAGCACAGTCTCCATAGTCAGTGCCAAACCAAACGCGGGCTCCGCACACAGCAGAATTGCTGGCAATGCTGTGACGCACCAAGCAAAATCAGCTCAGTGCTGCCTTCCCCCCTCGACCAAACAAACTATCTCCGCTTCTGAGCCAGATTAACTGCAAGCTGTTCTAACTCTTTGCGCCGTCATTTTGTTTGCATGACTCTGACATCTAAAATAACTTCAGACAAAGAAATAAACATACACTTAGTTGGCAGTTTGTTTCTTCTTAAAATAAAACATTTCTAAAAAGGTACTTTCCCGGAGTGATGAAAACAAAACATGAAACAAATCTGCAAGTGTAATTTTTTGTGTGTTTGTTGGGTTTTTTTAGTAATAGATTTTTAAATCCTAACTTCAAAAAGACTACAAGCAAAACTATTATGTGTGAGTTTAATTGCATGCCTGACCTCCTTTATAAATGTTTTGCCCCTTTCATGCAGGCTACTATTAAGGTTCCAGGGGTGATCTGGAGTTTAAGGCCAGGAGGCATGGCCTGACCTTCTGTGCATCTGTTCAGACTCATTTACCAGCCATTACATTCTGGTCTGCCCTTCTCTCATGCAAAAGCACGGTGATACTGAGCAAGCAGTGACCCAAGGCCACAGATCAATCCATGGTCCCAAGAATCAAACCAGAAAAGGTGAACTTTGGAACATGCTTCCTTCGGATAGATCTTCACACATATTTTATACTTTGTAGATTTATGACACGACTGGTTTCAGCTGTTATTTAAATGCTTCTACCTCTGGAATATTTTCATTAACACTGCTGGTCCTTCAGAGCAAATTAATTATCCAAAAGTTAAAAATAGGGAATACAATGCAAGTTACTAAACAAGAACTCCTCTATCTATATGATTAAATGGAATTAGGAATCCCAGGTCTGCCGCCTTTATCTAAATCCTGAAGTACTCAAAAATGATGAGCTAGCCCATGGACCCATGGGACCAAAGCCGCCTTTACACTGCTGATTAATGACATAGCACATCTTGGTAGATGCAAGACTGGATTGTGCCACTGATTGAATGTGTAAGGTCTAAAACCAGAAATACACGTCCACACAGAATTTGGAATAAAATGGGCTTTGCACTCTGGGAATGTATCTTCACGTTTTTGCCAGGTTTGATCTTGCAGGTGGTTTTACTGAAAGAGGCAACGCTAGCCAGGACTCAGGGATTATCACTTTAAGTGTCCTGCGGTTTTCAATAGCCTATGCCAGTCTTGGAGTTTAGATTTTCTAAGATAAAAGGATTCACAGCAAAAAGGATTTGGCTAGTTGGAGACGCAAGTATCTTTGGTGCCTCAGAATATCTTACACATACATTAACTGGCACAGAAGGTATTTATGTTCCTAGTTCCATACCTGGGAGACATCAGTCAGTGGTTTTTTACAGCACTATTTTACATTATTTACAATCAATATAAATCCGTTTAAATGTAAAGCTGTAGCACATTGCTATTTGCCATCTCTTCTCAGATAGGTTACAAATACTTAAAAGGCAAAACGCTCTTTAAGGGAGCTGATAATGTATGGATCTACTGAAGGCACAAAGAGATCAGTATGGGAACGAAAAGCAATTCATCCAAGTTCAGCCCAGAACTCTGTTCTGGCAGGGTAGGAAAAGAGACCTACTAGGGAAAATAAGTTTTCCCTGAAAATCATGGACATAGTAAGATCAGAACTTTTTTTTTTACCCCATATTTTGGGGGTTGATGCCATTAAGCTCAATACAGTTACACTCTAATTTCTCCCCCAAAGTACAGTTTTCATAAATCAAAGTACTTTACACAAACAGATTTCAGCTAACATTTTGTTGATGGAAAATTACATATGGAAAATCACTATATTTATCTATTTGCCTTTAACTTCAATAATTTCATTTTGAGTATGTATTCTCGGTCCATTTTCTTCAGAGTGCCTATTTTCCAGGAGAAGATTACGAAAAAGAGAAGAACTTGTTCCACTCAAAAATATTTGTGGGAATACAACTGAGTATTTCAATCAGTGACAGACACAGGCATTTCTGTAACACATTTATGCATTAAAACACAGTTATTAGACTTTATACAGGAATAAACGGGTGACACATTACTTAATGTGCTACAAAGGTAGTCAGAAAAAAATAAAATAAATTCTAGTTGACCCTTTTGACCCTAATATCCATAAATCCATCAACTTCATTTCACATTCACTTGACTCGCTAGCTTCATCCACGTTTATAGGATAAGTAGCAAACTCTATGCAGCAAGGTCTTCATCACTTCAAGGTCAGACAACTCTCGATCCATCAGTGTACCTCCAACTGGTTACGGTTCAGCCAGAATAGCTGACGCGAGCGCTCATCACACTCAGTATTGACAACAGAAATTAAATCCTTACTCAAAACATCCTATTTGCTTTCCCATGACCTGAGCTTAAAGCTCTAATGTGCCTCGTTGGTCCAGGAACAAAGAAATTCTCTGTCCTGTCTGCGTATCAAGAGGGCCACAGCTGACTAACTCCGAGTCTGCCTGGATGATACACAGGAAGATGCTTTTGGTCACAGATCCAGAACCCATTCCAAGAGAATGGATCAAAGTAGAGTAGGGCTAACACCCTAATGAAATCACAAATGTTTTAAAGAAGATAGTCCTGAAATTAATGATCTTGGAAATATACAGCACAAAAGCCGCACTTGCGTGCTTTTCTACTCTAATTTACGCAACACTTAAATATCAAGGTGCCATACAAGATGAGGTAATTGCTATTCATTAGGAATCAGCAGAGAGCTCGACTGCACCATCCAGCCACGCATGTCCTACCCTAAACACTGCAGTATGTTTTGGACTTTTGTTGTTTTCTACGTTTGGCATCCAAGCTGTGCATGTCTTCCAAGTGATGCACTAATAACATTATTGCTCTTTAATGGCATTTTTGATCATATATGTATAATTATGCCAGAAGCCTCACAGACGTGGAAGATATATGTGCACTGGTACTTAATTGCTTTATCACCATGAATATAATCAGAAATGAGGACCTTCCAGAACGGAGTCAACTGTGGCTTTTACTCATTTGGTTCTACCTGTCACCGTAACAAGCACTCCTTGGACATCTCCCATGTGCTCTGCTGCATTTTAAGATATTTCATATCAAAGAGTCTCCTTTATGTATTTTGAGTGGGTGGTTGCTTTTCTACAAAACTCTTTCCATTTCTCAGGATGAAGGACACTGTGCAACAGGATAAAGGAATACAAATGCAGGTATTCCGACACAACTGCTTACAGCACACACTTTCAGGCAAGCTGGCCATCCCATACGCGGGGTGCTGGTGGCACTGTTACCTGTGCTATAGCATGTGCTTGTGCACCTTCACAGGCCGCAGAGGAACTTGCCCAAATAGTGCCCTGTGTGCAGGCCAGGGGGGAGCAAGGCCATGCAAGTTGATGACACAGAACCAGAGCATATTACTATCTCAGTAAAAATACTGCAGGCAGAGCCCCCCAAAAGATCAGATGAGATATTAAGATTTAAAAAAAAAGAAANCAGCCAGGCTGGTCTTGCCCCGCTGCTCATGCCCAGCTAGGCAGGTGGTTCGCCATCTCCTCCTCGTGCTTGAAACACTGTCCTTGTTCCGCTGCGAGCACAGGCATGAGGAGCAAGGCCATGCAAGTTGATGACACAGAACCAGAGCATATTACTATCTCAGTAAAAATACTGCAGGCAGAGCCCCCCAAAAGATCAGATGAGATATTAAGATTTAAAAAAAAAGAAAAAAGAAAAAGTATTTCCATAGTAAAAACAAAGACCCTCAAAAAACCTTCACAAAAATGCATGGAAACAGACAGGATTATTTTTAAATTAAGTGCAGCTTGCTTAAACAGTAAAAAACCTATTTAAGTTCAAAACTCAGAATTTTAAAAAGCTCAGTCCCTGGAGTTAGACCCCATTTTATGGAGCTGTAATTGAATACCAACTTTTCCTAGATGAAAAAACTGGGAGAACTCTTTTCAAGGCTATTTGAAGGTAACAATTATTTTGCATGAAAGCAACAATTCATTAGCACTCAGCAAGGTTCCCTCTACTCTATGCTGTGAAGTAAAAGCAGGTCACTTCTGCAGCCCCTCACACCTGTTACGGGTCACAGATCCTTACCTGAACACAGTATCTTATTTGCTGTTTCAGCACCTCAAGGTTAAAGTCTATTTTCCTTCCAAAAAAACCCAGCATGTAAATTTTGCTTCTTGGCCATGACCACACCAAGGGATAGAACCAGAGACGCCTCTGTTTGAGAGCAGAAAAATTCAATCACTGCCACAAAAATTGTACTTTTTAAAAACTAACCATTTGTTCTAAGTTACAAGGCTACGCTCTAGACACCAAGGCTGGTGCAAGCCCGCACACCTTTCTTTAGGCTGGAGACAAAGCCCGCTTGTTCTTCTTCGTATCCTTTTTCCTAGAAGGGCACCATTAATGCAAGGGCCACCACATTCACCCTCCGTGTTGCTCTTGCTTAAAGATTAATTCTTCTCTGTCTCTACTGACTGAGACAGGGGGCAATCTCCATTTCATTAGCTAAGACGGCTGGCTGGCAGATTTAAATTATTTGTATATCAGTATTGATGCTGCTCCACATTTAGTGTAAATGTAATTATCATTAGGGCACTCAGAGCTATCAAAGGAGAGCATTTTGAGGAATGTCAGTGCTTAAGTAGAAATAAATGCACGCGCACACACACAGGTGGACTCGGAATAAATTCCTGGGCTCTTCTTTGCCTCTTCCCCATCAAATTTCTCCTGCATGCATCTCTGCTCTCATCTTCTCACACTTATTACAGCAAAAGCTACCTGGGACGAGCATTCAAGTCCACTGAAGACAAGCTTCGAATTTCACCCGCTGCCCTCTCCGGAGCTGTGATAGCTCTCATGAGATCAATAGTGTGCTCTGCTGAAGAGTCAGGACAGGCTCCAGCCCTGTTCCCAGCGACACCCAAGAATCTTGGCCTTCTATCTGGAAGGGAACTCAGTCTAGCTCATCTCCCCACTCCCCGTGCTGTACCTACTTTGCACTGGTCTTGCAAGGCTTTTGACCCAGCAGCCTTGCAAGGGTCTTCGTGAGAAACCTGAAGCACAAAAAAATTTCTGGGAAGAACGCAGAAAAGACAAGGGCGAATTTGAACTTCTTTGATGCTGCCCCACAGGGAAGATCTAGCGACAGGGCTGCTCAACAGTCACACCCCTGCCTCAGTCAATAGCAAAATGAAGCTCCGTTGGCGAGGGCATCAGACAGTGACACGCAAAAATAGAACGCGTAGGACATGGGTCTACCAGACATTTCCTATGTGACTTTGTGCAAGTCTTAACTGAGGCTCATCTCACAACCTGAGCTTAGAATGTACAGTCTAAATCAGTCTCCGTTACCAACAGAGAAAGACACGTTCAAAAAAAGCATTTAGACCTTCCTACCAGGAAAGGACAAACGACATTCGGGACATCTCTCCCTCTCCCTGAAGACTAAAGGGAGAGCTTATAAAACTAGCACTGGCTAAATGCCTAACTTCTCAGGGCTAATGCCAGAGAAGAAACCCCTCAGTCAGGAAAACAGGGGCAAGAACAGTGCCTGCTACCCAACGGTGCTGGGAGGCCAAGCGACCCGAGGTGGATGGTCTGTGGAGCCTGCAGACGGATTACTGGAAGAGCTTAGTGGGCCAGGTCTCCATGGAGCACGAAGGTACTGCCAAGCTGTCTTCTGAAGATGCAGTTTCTTCCAAAGAAATAGACCCGCACAGGCTGAAACTAGATCCCAAAAGCCGGATTCCCCCTACTTAACTCAACTGGGTGAAAAAAAATCAAAACACCAACAAAACAGAGCAAACAACCCAAAACAAACACTCTAAGCCTCCCCACTCTGCTCTAACACTTTACTCAGGGAAACGACTGCAAGCTGCAAACAGAAGATGATTTCCAGCTACAAAGAAAAAAAAATTACCCTGAAAAGCAAGAATTTAATAAAGCCACCAGAGCTTTTTTCATTGCACTATTAGTTAAGATTTTTGAATACATAAATGAGAATTATTTGACTGACAGCCTCTTTATCAATAGTATAATCAGGTTTCTATTGTGGGAATAAGTCATTTATTTCAACAGTAGAAACGTTTATTTTAGCTGTAGAAATATAACCCTATTTATTTCCAATCTGCAAAAGTAACCCTTGGTAGTATAAACGAATTTAAAGAGAAAGGTGATTCCTTATCTGCAGAAAGCAGCAGCAACACTACCGAGGGACAATGGTCTGCATTTTTATTAATGCAAACACTAACCTTCTATTTCCACACTTGAATTTCTAGCCTCAGAACAATATTAATGTCTACAGCAGAACTAAATTTATGGTAATCTAATTTTATCGTACATTATTTAAGTATCAGGACATTTATCTATTAATCTATCCTTTTGCCTCCTCAGTGTTAATATTCTCAGCCTGCTTACAACTTTCAAGGGCAAGGCTGCTTCATCAACAGCTGTCATCATTAAAAAAATTATTTCTTGTATTTATAAAGAAAATGTGAAGTGGTAAACTGTCACAAGAGCTAGACGGAGAACGTACTTTTGCATACAGTCACGTGCCGATTCCTACTTGACTGAACACGATCGTATTTTTAGGTACTATAATTAATAGCTAACAGCTTTAAAAGTCTCACTAAATATTCATTATTAGGGGGAAAATTGAAAAGGTCTAATCCATTTTAAATGTCTCTGACAACTGCCATTAAAGCATCCTTGTGCAATTTGTCACAGATATTTATATTTAGTCACCACAGAGACAGACTGGAGGAGTCCACATCCTGTGTTGCTCTTCCTCTTTGTTAAGTACGAGTGGAAGAAGTGTCAAATACAGTTAGGAAAACACCTTACGCTCTCTTAACCCCTCTCCAAATACACATCGCTGTGTATCTGCACCAAGTGACCCGGGATGCCTTCTGCAAATGAAGTACACTGGCGCCCGTCTAAGGCTGTCGCGCACACCCTTTTCTTAACGCTGCCCACAGGGCCATCAGGATGAGTGGAGCGGCAACACGGGAACACGCATCCATCATTTCATTTGCCGCTGCTTGGTCAGGAGGGACCCTTCCCTCAGCTCGGGCAAAGCTGATTCCACCGGGAGCTTGAAGCTGCCCTCCTTTCCTGGCGAGACTGATTCTCCTAAAGATCTAAGAAAATGCTGCAAATGTCAGTTCTGCCCCTAAACAATAAAGCTCGTGCTTGCATTTTCATAGCAATTAATACTTTTTCCATGTTGCTTAATATAGGTTTCAAAAGGCTAGGATTTAAAAGTTCACTTTACAACTGACTGAGATTCTGTTTGGCTCCGGTATTAAGCTTTGCCTGGCCTTGAATTTTCCACTTTCAAGTCTGATGGAAATCCACTGTACATAACCAACATACACAATCTTTTTCAGTATATGTGTTTCAAGGACTACAATTTAGTTTTATTCCTTTTCTTGTGAAATTCACTTGAAAGTTATGCTGCAAACCTCAAGTGAAGCATATAGCTACGGTGAATTCAGGAGCCCAGGGTGCCTGGTACAAGTAGTTTAAGTGGTATGGCCTGCTCTTCCAATCAGCGTGTTCTCAGAAAGCTAAAACTCAATTTTTCAGACCAAAATGCACGACTGGCAGTAATCCATAATCCTTACAGTGTCATGGGTGCCAAAGGCCCTCCAGTGAGTGCTGCCTTTGCATTTTTAAAAATGTTTTATGAGCTCAAGACTCCAGAATTAAGTATCTTTACTTTGCAAGCAACTTGCCATCTACTAATGCTATAGGAAAACCAAGCCAAACAAAAAAACCAGCGAAGCCCAGAACAAAGGATCTCTAACCCATAAGTAAAGTCTCTTTATCCCCAAACCCTCCACATCAAGGGCTTGAGTGTTAAAAGCTAAGAGCTCTCAGCTTCAAGCCCATTACCATTTGCTCTTTTTTTATCTGCACCAAGTTGCTTTTGTTGCAAACTTTAACGTTTGGACATTAAAAAAAAAAAAAGAGAGCAAGACAAACAGATGAGCCTACCACGTGTACGGCTGATTTCTTACAAACGACCAGGTTTCCTATTAAGGATATTGTAGAATTAAGCAATAAGGAGATATTTACAGTCCTGGCAAAAGATAGAGTATGTTATAGTGAATTAGGGCCCCAATCAATTTCCTAATTGCCAGACTGCAGTGTTTACTAACCTGATTTCAGAATTACTTCATTCCCTGCTCTAAATAAAAACATAAAACAGCCTATTGGTTATTTAACTAGGAAAGCTGCTGATGCAGCTCCATTTAGCACGAAGGCATGATTTTTTGATTATTTTCAAAGAACATGGAGGCATGGAGCTCCTTACGCACAGCTATCACCTCCACTGTCTTTCAGTCACTAAAGCCAAGAGGAAAGCAAAAGGGCAAGCCTGGAGCAGCCTAATCAGGATTCTTCTTCCCCGAACGCTGTCATAAAAATCAAACATTAGTTTTTAAGGAGAGTTACTGCTGTGATTCTGAATGGAGAAATACAGAGCTGGTCACAGCCGGTATTTCATTAAAATTTCACAAGGAACCGTGCTTGGAACGATTTCTCCAGGTAAACTCTGCAGATGCTTTTTCTTAAATAAGAATATGGATGTATATTTTAAAAAAAGAAAAGAAAAGAAAAAGAAGAAAAGATCGTAGCACTATATCAAGTATTCTCCCAGACAGAAAATTTTCGAAGTGGTACACAGACATCTTACGCATCTTTTTTTGAAGCTTTGTAATCTTGGTATTTCTTAAAAAGAGATTAAAATCTCATCACACAAACTAAGCAAGTGAGTGAGACTGAATTAGATCAGTAATTCTTCCAAAACCACCTCAAGTGCCTCTCCTGAAGGGAAAGCAATGTCACAACTTGCATCAGGATGGCCGAGTCAAGCAGGAATGGCACAGCGTAGCAGGTGGACGAGTCACCCCACCCCGGCTAAGGCATTTGTCATGCCCAGGCTGTGCCTGGAGCAGGTGCACAGCACCTCTAAGTGCACACAACACCTGTAAAAACACTAGTGCTGAGTCTATGCGAAGACGTCGGACACCTCAGCGCTAACTGAGAGCTCCTAGAGAACATTGGAGGAATTTAGATTAACTTAGAGACAGGAACATCCATCCGTATGTTGTTAGCAGTAAGGACATCTTTATAAAGTGCAACTAAAGGACAATATTACATGATGGAAAGCTGGTGTCCTATCGCAATTTTGCCAATTCATATTACCACCCCAGCTGAGGCATAATCTGACGCCCCTTCTCTCACCCAGGTTTTACTCTCCGAGAAATACATGTCCAGCTTCTCACACTCATACAAATCGTCAGGAACTTTTCACAACAGCACAGAGGTTCACCGTTGCTATCCTACTCATTTTTAGAGATGGTGTACATGAAACACGTGTACTCTGTGTGCATTAACAACAGAGCTGAACCTTGCAGGCAACCTAGAAGCAACACAAACATGGCGTGCATGGAAGAGCAGGAGAGCACACCTTGCTTGTTCTAGTCGATCAGGAAGCTCCAGAACTCAACTATGCCAAACCTGTGAAACAGCCTTAGTTTATCCACTGTCTGCACTATCGAGCAGGGGTGCCGTGAGATGACCTTCCAAGGTCCCCTCCAACTTTAACTACCCTATGACTCCAGGTTTCATTGGGATTGCAGATCCTTGCAAATGGAGCGCAGTTGCTCAGTGCACCTTTAGGACACTTTTTCCCCGCCCCTACTTTATTTTTCCAGACCTTCCAAGCAAGACACATCATGAAAGAAACTGAATGATTGAGAAAGCTGGAAACCATGACAACTCCATTCTTTTAACTGTTCTCTTATGGCTCTAGGTATCAAAATCTCAAAGCCATGTTGATGAATCTGTAGCTTCTCAGATAACACCAAAAAGGAGGACTGAATAATACTGAAAATGACTGTATCAATTATCTGTCAATATTTGAGAGTGAAACTGTAACAACACAGAACTTCGCTCATTCCAGCTCTGGCTCCTTTTCTTATGCCTTCCTTCCATCTGCTGGTATCCACGTGACAACTTACAGCTGAATTAGTGTTACTTTAGTCCAGGAACATACATCCTTCTGGAGGTTTGTTCTGCGCTCGACAATGAGGCTCTAAGGCACTATTTCAACACAACGTTATATGAATTACTATTACTTAAAATAATATCAACATACTAAACCTGGAAGAAACTTATTAAAATTCTGCATGCGGTACTGTCGTTAAACCATCACTACCGCCCATCCCTCCAATGGAGGTCAAATGTCTGTCCTTCTCTACCCCAGGATTCTTCTCACATCCCATAATGACTCAGACCGAAACATCACACATCATGTTAATTTGTAAAAGAAGTCAGAAACATTTAAAAACAAGAGTAACAAAGAATTTCTAAAAATCATGACTAAAATGTAAGCAAGCAAAAAGTATTGGTCCCAGAGTAGAATTTATGAGCAGTCTAGCAGCTGGCACGTGAAGCTTCTGCCTATTATGATTTTTAATGGCCTAGCTGCACTAAAACTAGAGAAATTAGAGGTAGGGAAGAACCATTAGGCCAAATAATCCATCCCCCACCAATAGAGATGGATATAAACTCTTTAATAAAAAAGCATCCCAGTACACAATGATGACACCCTTTACCTTGACCTGTAAATCCAGCTTCATTTGAATTTTACTTCTCAGTATTGTAAGGCAGAATTATATAAGAAATACTTGCAGAAAGACATGAGATGAAGAATTCCGACTATTGTCTCCATTTAGGGATACATAGAGATGAAGAAAGCTCGAAGTTTTCTGAAGTAACTGATAATTCCACTAGCCAGAAAAAGATTAACTCACACACAGCAAAACCACGTTTTAATCAATTAAATTTATACATGAAATACCATAACCTTGTTGATCATAAACTGAGATGGCTACTTGGAAACGCTGGCCTGCCCTGTCCTCCAACACAGCTTGAAGAGCTATTCTTGAAGAACATGCTTAGGCACATGGTTATCTTCGAGGACAGGACAGTTCTACTGCAGATAATGTCAATGCTCACAGACATAACGATCCTCCTGGAACTGCGGCTTCCGAACCAACTCCCCCAAGTGACAAGAAGTTGTGGATGTTTACCTTACTGGATGCCTGTTAATCACTCATCTCAAACGTCTGATAATCTTTTCTCAATGCTTTCATCAAACCAGTGGGTTTGACCCCAAACCAGTTCACACATTTAAATTAACGTGCCAATTATACACTTAGATCACCTAGGATCTGCCTTTGAGGGGCAGAAATTGTTTGATAAGCTTCATGATGACATTTCAAGAACGACGCAGCTGCTTGCAACAGGGCAGTTCACACGAGAGAAAGCAGCATTTAGCTACGTAATCATTCTGCCTGTGTAGATGTCTTGCTAAAACCTCGGCCTGGGGAAAAAAAGCAGATTTTTAATATCCAACTCCTAATCATTATCACCTGCTAGAACAAAAAGTTTCAGGTGAAAATTATATTGTTAAGTCCAACAGCTGGCTTTGAAGATTTCGGAAGCACCTCTAGCTGCAGGGATAATGGAACACCCCCCTGGAAGGCGCTCAGATTTTAACAACAAAAGCTCAAAACACCTTTTTCCCCAGGTGCCTCTCGGACAGTTCTCCCAGAGAACCAGATCAGGTAGAAGGCACTAGAACTCTGGGGGAAGAGCAATACAAACCGCCAGAAAAATCAGCGTACTGAAAGAGCTGACAGACACAAACACACCACGCAGACATCTCTAGCAGGTGTCTGAATATATGATAATCCCTCTCCGAAACACTTCTGGAGTCAGCAGCATGCAATGTGACATTAGGGCTTTCAAGTCAACAGGGAGCACGATGCCTGGCTGAAAACAGTAATTTTTGTTTCATTGTACTGTGTCACCAACACTAGGAGCTCGATATGCTGTGATTAGCACCAAGAGAAATGCTCCCTCAACATAAGCGAGACCGTACGGTATCGCTACGAACAAGCAGAGGATACAGCTTAGGGCACTGAGGTCTGCATCGGCTTCATATAATTTTTAAAACATGTATTATTTCAGATCACTGGATGAGCTGGAAGTGGTCTGGATATTTCACTTCAACAGTAAGAAACTAAAATATGAAGAGGATGGTTGAGGTAAGATTTTAAGAATGATTTTCAACTTCATTTTTCAAGGCATAGCTCATGCTTCATAATTTGAGTGGATCTGCATGGACTAAACCCCGTAGGAAAGCCACACAAACTACAGCCTTTCAAACACCAACGCACAGCAGTAACGACGAGGGCATAACTATCAGGTTGAAGGACAGACAGCAATGTTTCTCAAGAAAAGAAAAATACGGGTGCTCTGTCTTCACTGAAGTTGTCTTTTTTTTTTCCCCCAAGCTTATCTAATTAAATCAATGCAAATTCCCACAAAGCTAGATTTACTTCAGTTAAAGACGCAGCTAAATTTCTTTCAAATTAACATGAAAAAAATAGCTGTCAAATAGATTAGATATATGTATTCCTCCAGTTAAATTAAACTTCAGATAAACTGATGGAATAATTCATCTTAAATGTCAAGAAAATAATAGGAAATGTCTCATATTTACATACAAAAACAAGATCTGCAGAGTCCTAAACTAAGAATTTCTGTCAAACATCCGGCTTCACACATGGTTACATTTCATGGTGACTAACAATTTTAAATTCAAAATTTTCAAATAATTTATTGTTTTGCATAATTAGAAAAGTATTACTTACAGCACCCTAGGGTAGACACGGCGATCCACAGACAATCAGGCTTTTACGAGATTACGGGTTCCAGCTGTTTGCCTTGCCTAGTAATCTCCCTAAGGTGCTGTTTCCTCATGATACCAGTAATCACTTTTCATGGGTTTACATAAAAGGTGCGGCATATCATCAAATCAAAAGAAGGTTATTGCTCTTTTCTTGTTACACTGAATACGTGGCTTAATGCTGAAAACAGAAAGCCAGAATAAAATGTGCATTTTTACATTACAATTGACCTACTACTTTTCATTCAGTATGTAAAACCAAAAACCAAGCATTGAAGTTGCCCATTAACACACTGGCTTCAACATTACGTACCAAATCATGTAAACATATTCACATTTTCAAAAGTCATACTTGTCCGGTACTGCTGACTTTTCAAGTTACACTCAGGCTGAACAATAGAAAGCCATGACTTGTCAACATATTTCATCTCATTAGTTTCGCTCAGCAACAAATCTCAGTCATCATGTTTATTAAAACACAGATTGTTCTTGTAGCCTCTTGAAAACTATGGGAGATCTGCCATGGCAAAAATTCCCACTGCCTTGTAGGATCTTTTGAAGTTAGACTGAAAACTCAAGCATTTCCTATCTCTTTTCTGCATCTGACAGAAATAAACCTTGCATCACTCTTCTGTGGCACCAAAAATAGTCTACAATTAAGCTCATACAGCCATGAAACTAGCAGGAAACACCAAGAGATTACACTGGACGGTTCATTCCTCTGTTCGGCTTCTTTGGCTGGAGCATCTGAGCCACCGCTCAGTTCACAAGAACCGAGTGACCTTCCTAGAACTCCGAGCTAGGGACTTCCAGAGTCTCGATCAGCCGAAGTCAACAGTTCTAAGCCATTTCCCATTTGCTGCAGCTGGAAAGCTGAATTTCAATGAAGTTGTGTTGATTTACAGTAGAAAAGAAACTGAATCTTAGGAAGCAGCACCTTGGGGTGGTGCCCTTGGGGTGATGCCCATGCAACAAAAATTGTTCCGGGCAGCAAGATCGAAATTAAAAATACATGTGTCCTGCAGACAGGCAGTACTCTGCAAAAGCAAAATCCACAGCCAACCACATCTCCCTCAAAGAGTAAAGCTGCACATACAATATTGGTGGATCAGGCTTGATTAAAGGGCTACTGTTGTTTCTTCGAGCCAAGACGAAGACCCACCTGTACACCGAATTACTGGTGTTCACCAGAACTCTGCGGCAGCCGTGCAGCCAGCATGCTGAGCTGATCTAGAGACCATCATGTCATTTTTATATTCTTTTTCCCTAATGAGTAGATGTAACAGACATGTCAAGAGGACAGCCTCTGTCTTTGACAACTTGGGCGTAGAAAAGCTGAAGCT
This sequence comes from Steatornis caripensis, assembly GCA_013398225.1. Lineage (NCBI taxonomy): Eukaryota > Metazoa > Chordata > Aves > Caprimulgiformes > Steatornithidae > Steatornis > Steatornis caripensis. The sequence continues at coordinate 346,633 of VZSC01010775.1, forward strand.
GTCAGCTGCCACACCTGACGCTGAAAGTCCACCAGCACGAATGCTCATCTCAGACCCTGATCTGATAAAATGCAAAAGGGAGTCGGTACCACAGATACCTGCTCTCTCCTCCATTTACAGCAGCATAAATCAGGGCATTTTAGTCTTACGCACCATACTGACACGTCTGATTTTCCCCAATAGCCTAGAGTAGAAGCTTTAGTTGTGTTCATACAGGTCTACACACATTTTACTCTGTCACACTTCCACTGAAATACCAACTTACTCAGCCCTTTTAACTTGCAGTATCGCCCCAACGAGCACACACTGCTGGGATAAACCAGTCACAGGGACAGGTCTTCATAACATTACTTTTTCAATGCTTATTCTGCAGCAACATTTACCTCTTTGTTTTAACCTACCTGCACCGCATACAGCATTTCCTAATTAATACAGAGACCTTTTTTGTGCAACAGTTCACTGCTGCTGTTCCATTAGTCCATGGCTTCTGGGAAACAATTTACTGCTTATACTCAGAATTTTAGTGTCATCATTCAGGACATGATTGCAGCTTTGTTGCAAAGTTTTCTTTTTTTTTTTTTGTGGAAACTCAACAATCTGGTATTTAAAAAGATCTTTAAAACAGAAAACCTGCAATCTAATACAGAGGCTGTCTTAGGGAGTGGGGGACAAAAACAGAGTTTGGATATAAAACTCTTGAAATTCTGTGGTCTAAAGAAGTCTTTCACTGATGAGATTAACACCAAATATACAGCTAGACAATGCGAACAACCTATGTTCGCAAAAAACAAAACAGAGATGTTTCATGAAAACATATTCCTATTAAGAAGGAAGATCTATTAGTGTCTACATACAGTTTAATAATTCAAAACTACAGCTATTACTCTCCAAAAAATCCATTTTTAAAGTAATCCTTATCAGAACACGTTTTGATAGCACGTATATAGGTCTTTCCTACTATCTGAACAATCTTCTATTAAGCCTATGACTATGCTAAGGATCATCATCAATGTCTCTGAACATCGATAATATTAACGAAGATACCGGAAGCACAGAGCATTTGGTACGCGTGAGCTAGGCGTTCAAGAGAAACTCTCCAGCAGCAGTTCTTCAGACGGGAGTTTGTGTGGACATCTTTATTAAGATTAAGCTACATGTCCCAGGGTGAACATGCCGGAAAAGCCCGTTGCAGTGAAACGGCAGCTGATACACCAAAGGCAGCGTACCTGACGCAGACAGGCAGAACAGGAAGAGTACAAACCCTGGTTAAGGACATGCACTTGCTGTTTTAAAACAAACGAACAAAAAAGAATCCAGTAAAGTGGATGCTCTAATTTCCTGTCGTCTACCCAGGTATTTTAGCATTAACAACAATCCCCCTACAATCAATAAGGAGTTCTGTTGCTGGCTGCAGTGGAGCCAAGGTTTCACTCATGATGTCTAAGCGCTATGGACTAAAATACAGATTTAAATTGTTCTAGGGCTTTCCCCAATCACAGGTATTTATTAAGAACAGGTTATACGCCTTATTTTTGACAAGTACAGCACCAAAAAACCCCCTGGAGTAACTTGAAAATTCATGTAACAAAACTAGCTGTCTTAAATTGACAGATCACAATAATTTTGTCATATAAATGTCTCCTGTGACAGTCACACAGGCCACATGTGTCAGCGGCTTCTGAGAGGGCAGGCAGAGCGCGTGAAGCCCTGCAGACCTAGGGACAGTGAGCGGGAACTGCGGAGGATAAGAGCGGACACCAAGACTGTCAGTCCTAAATCCTCCCCAACCCCGTCTCTGAATCATTCTTGCCTTCAGCCCTCTGCTAAAAACAAGTGCAAGAAGTTTTGTGACCATCAGGCACGTTACAGTGTCTTTTTTTAAGACACTTTCAAAGCAGCAGGGGAAAAAAACCCCAAATAAACAAATAAAACCACTCACCATATTTGGTGTCAGTCTTTACTGTCAGTGCAACTAAAACTCTTCAAAATAACGAAAGCTCCGCAAATGTTATTAGCAAAAATTTCACACTTTTTAATGGTTATTTACAGTTCGAAGCAGTCTTTTAATTGCTTTTGCTATTTGCATCTGATGGTTTGGGGAAATGTTGTATTCAGATACCAGACTATCAAGGACCACTGGACGCAGTCCAATAAGAAACTGAGATCAGACTAGTTAAATTAGCCATCTGTCCTAAATAAACACGAGTCAAAACTACTTTTTGATATTCTTTCAACTCGATCTTAAGTGAAACAAAAACTTTATAAAAGGCAGCAACTGTGGTAAGGTAGACTCCGAGGAAGTTTACATCCATCTGTTCTATAATGTATCTTAGTCTCAATACTTCAACTCTGTAACTACAAAAAAACGTCCTAGATATGGCATAAGAAGGCCACGTGCTAACAACCAGATTTCAGTCTTTAAATTGTCATAAAAATCAATGAATGAATTACATTTGTACCGGGTACCGTTCTAGTTAAATTATTACCAGGAGAGCGGATTTATAATGTGCTGGTTCCTGTTCTCATTACAATCCATTCTCACGAGAACTTCTAATCAGAATTTTAATGCCTCGTTCATTCTGTGAAAGATAGCTGTAAAAATATATTAATTTGACCTTTTCAAAATTTTGTTATTTGATTTGGTGCCTATTCTTATTTGCTCCTATCTACAGCTCCTACATTTGCTCGTAGCTATAAATTACTAGAAAACGAAAGTGTGTCAGTAAGTCAGAAGACTTTCCTGTTCACGTTTCCCACCCAGGGTGAAGAGTACAATCTTATGACACTCTTTCAATACCACAACCAGGCCAAAGTTACTGCCTTAAGCAACCATTACGTTTGGAGAAATGTTTCATCAATGGTAAAGGAATAGCGATAGCCTCGAAGTGAGTATCTTCAGAGGAACACAATAAAACCCATTCGCAGCGGACACAGACGAGCCCTTCCAAAAGGCAGTCCCCAGAGGACGACCTAAGTTGGACACCTATCTTGAGACAAAATTAATCTCTGTGGAGATTCCCTCCTCTCTGTACTGACAACAGCAGCCTCGAAGACTCACTTAGATTACAACATAAAGGTAGTTTTAATCCTCCTAATGGTCTTTGCTTGTGAAAATATGCCAAGAACTCAAGCTCCCAGGGACCTCGTATTAACCCAATACGCTTCTACGCTGAGACAGACCCAACCACCTGTGCCCGAGAAGCTGGTGGGAAGCAACTAGCAAATGCACAAAAAAGACTTTACAGTGCTAAAAGGAGGATTTGATCTCTTGCCAGCAGCCCACAGAGACTACTCCCTCTCACAAACTATGCACGGGCTTGGAATCATTACACCAACTCTCTGCCCACTAAAATATTCCTTGATGACTTCATCTGAATTAATCTTAATCTCATAGCATACAAGGAGGTTAACAGAAAGCAGATTTATCAGACAGCAAAACTTGACCTTTATGTCACAACCAATACCGTACGGTCAGTCTCACCGTTCTATCTCTAAATCTGGTGTTACGCTACGCAGCTTCGTGGTACCAGTGACAGGCTGAGGACCACCGGTTCAGACAGACAACGTTCAGATGCCATCTTCCAGGCAAACTGCTGATCTGCATTTACAAGTTTCGGGTGCTTTATGTGACACTAGATCCTAGAATTTTTTTTTGTTTAATCGGGGTCATAACACTGAACAAAATAGTATGCCACCTTTCAATCACTGATTTTTTCAAACACTCCTTAGGGTTCCACTTAGCCAATGCACTACTAAAAGTACACCCAGCTAACTACGCGTGCGCTATCCAGAAAACTTGCTATGAAATTCAGTTGCTCCTCCATAGCATATGCTGCAAGCTAACAAGACGCAATACTTTTATCGGCATCATGTCAGACAGGACCACCAGGCCATTCAGGACTCTGAAGTAAGTAAACCTTGTACAAGATCAGTACCATCCCCTCTGGAGGAAAAAATGAAACACGCAACATCAGGTAACTCCTTTATTCCTCGTCTGGTAGAGCTTTCAGATTCTACTCATCCTGTGCAATTCAACCCTTCTCTTCTCACAGCACCCTCAGTTACAATTTCCCCCTTTCATGTCCCTTGTGAGCAAAGGCTTCTCCTGTACAGCTATCTATGATTACAGATAAACACAGATGAAAGGTAGTCGGGCAGAAATACGCACACACTTCTCCAAGTCCCTGGTTCAATTTCAGGTGAAGCCAGGCACAACCCAAAACTGTGAGAGAGTAACACTTTAACTTGTCAGTGATTTAGGAACCTTAACTTCAGTGATTACACCGTTGATGGATTTTGGCTCCCGAGCTGCTTGGGTACTTCTGAAAATTACATCCATAACACCTATCTCACCATTACATGAATAAAAGTTGTTTGAGCCAAACCTGACTGCATTGCCCATCATATCCATCGCACAGCTGACAACAACGTTCAACCCCACACAAGGACCGGAGGCAAGACAGATACCTCCCCGTCTCCAGTAATTTGTTGCTCCGAGGGGTTTGGAGCCCTAAGTCACATCTTTCACACAACACTGCCCAGCAGCCCAGCTCCTCTGGGTATGAGTTTGAGTAACTACGCACACGCACCAGCCATGAGAGCTCATGAACTTCCTTCTCTATGGCACAGCCGTCTCTAAGAAGCTTTTTTGCCCACGTCCCAGTGACTTACAGGGACCTACATTTAACTTTCTCATTTCAGATGTAATTCATGTGTCCTGCTTCTAAAGACACATCATGACGGTTTGGTGTCTTTTATGCAGTTAATGAAAAACGTCCTGAAAGTTGAAGCTGAACTGCGCAGAGATGTTGTTCCTGTTATCGCACTACTGACCCAACAAAGGTAATACCATGCAGTGTTGTTATAGCAAAGCTGATGCGACCTTGAAATGTTAATTCCCGGAGACGTCAGGGATTGGAGATGTCAGCGTGGCAATGTTTTTGGCTTCCACAGGGGATGGAGTGTGTTCACAGCTCTGCTCTTACAGCAACCCCTACAGTTCAGCGCACGGAGTGGAACTGATGCCTGTCTCCATAGAGACCTCCTGTCCTGCTCTCAAAAAAAGAAAGAAAACGGGAACTATGACAACAGACAAACCTGTGGGATGAGAAGGCATAAACAAGTCAGCAGGAAGCCCACAGTAGTACACTAGGGCCAAGCCTAGTGTTTTCATTGTTACCCGATATTAACATAAACTGATAACTAGAAGTCCTGGGGAACCAAGCCGTCTGTGTAACCAGCACCAGCAATACCAGATCCACACCATCACGGGGCTGAGCCACAAGACAGCAGCTTGACACAAGTCTACATGCTGGGTATTCAGACTGAGGATGAAATACCTCAATTTCCCTCCCGGAAAACCCCAGTCCCAGTCCCACAGCGTTATTGCTGTCATCTTACCACCACAGAGAGACCAAGACAAACACTTAAGACACTACTACACTTATCACATCATCTTTACCCAGGATCATTTTAGATAGAGAAACAAAGGGGATGTAATTACTCAAAGACACAAAAAAAAATTAACCTTAATTTACTACATCATCTTTAAGCCACTGTAAACCAATCTGATGACCCTGCTCTTCTGGACAGATCTAGACAGAAAATAGTCCTGCCTTCTCTCTGCGAGCTATTCCTGTGTACCTCACTGGATTCAGAAAACTTTTCCACTTAAGGGCAGAAAAATATTCAAGAGCACCCTTGGTATTTGTAAAGCATTCTTCAAAAGTAATTTCCTTTAAGGATGATAAAGTCAACTCTTTATTGTTTTATTAGAAAGCATCCAGAAGGTAGTTACCTCCAGCACACAGAGATCCATCTCCTGGATAGCGAGAGGGATGGCAACAGGCAGCTGTTTGGCAAGTCCTGGAAGAATTAGAGCTTGTAATCAACTTCTGGTCAATTTTTTGTAGACATAGCCTGGATGCATGGGCTCTAAAACATGGTGCTAGATCAGTCTCAACCTCATTTCCTAAGTGGTAGAATAATAAGATTTTTGGTTTTATATGCGCAGTATTGTTCAGTAACTCCTGACTTACACACTAGGTCCCTTTCCTGCAGAAGAAAAAAGCAGCACCGTCACCAGGGTATGCTCTCAGGGTAAGGCAGCCACCCGAAATAAAACTCCCCGTATATTTAAAAAAAAAAAAAAAAAAGCTTTCCTGGAAGCACAGGGCCTCTCCAAGATGAACAGTTTTCCTGTCCTCTGTACTATCTCTACATAAATATCAGGGCTTGATATTTGCTCTTTAGATGTTTAGCTATTTCGCCGACTTCACTCAATGAATTCATTAGCATTTCACCAGCTTTTCAGTAACAACACACGCATCCCCAGTTTAGGGGATTACCATCCACTAACTCTTCCCACCGTAATGTTGCAAAAATCAAGTTGCACGGGTTTTGAAGCACCGCTTTGTCCAGAACTGTGCATGCAGAAACATTTTGTACTCATTCCATTGTCAGTAATTAAATTTGCTGTTCCCATCTGGGACACAATCTTCCCTGAGTTCGCAACAGAACCTCTTTGTCTGATTGCACTGATAGATTTGAGATGATGTTCTCCTCATTATATACTTCAGCTAACAACAGAGATGGAAAGGGACACAGCCAACGAGTTCCTAATTTTTAAACGGAGTCATTCCAATTTCTATTCCCTTTTTTAAACCACAGATGTCCAGGTGAAAATGTATCAGAACTGCTTTCTGCATGCTTTCACTGAACATCCCTTCACACAGAGAAACACGGGACAGAGTCAAACCCACAGACAGATGTCTCCAGGCTTGTTTAACAGCAGCAGCAAGCAGGTTATTTGATGGTTGCCCCACCGAGCCACGTATGAGTTTAACCACAAAATGCCACAATGAGATAAGGAAGGTTTATCATCTCTGCCACGTATGGAAGAACTGCACAAAGAACCTCCTGAGGTCATACATGTAATCTATAGACCTACGAAAGGTGGTGCTCAGGGCAAGTGTAAGATCCCCACTCAACAAGAGCCTGCGAGGAGGTAACAGCATGTAGCCAAGGAGAGATACCACAATAAAGCAGGAACCCATTACGTCACATCTAAGCCATATTCCAGAATGCAAATCAAAATGGAAATGCTAGATGATCCATGACACAGACTCATTTTTCATGGGTTCACAGATAAGGAGCTATTGAGGCAGACAAAGCACAGCAAGAAAATATGTATTTTTGAGAGAAGTGCTTCTGTTCTTGCAAGTACCAGCAAGAGGCAGGGCATTTGAGACCAAGCAGCTTCCCCTTCCCCCCTTTTTTTTGTTTGTTATTAAAAGCCACGTTTATACTCACAATCAGTCAGCTACCCGAAGGGCTTGAAAACCGTACAATTAGCTGTAAGCACACTTTATTGTAAATAAACTCAACCAAAAGGCTGTAAACAGTTTAAATCCTGTTCCAAAGTCCATCAGAATCAAGAGACTCCTATGGATTGCAATGGGCATTCGATCAATCCCTTTTCACGCTGGTGAACAAACCAGGGAAAAAAGTTACAGTCTCACATTTAATTTCATTTGTTAACAGGTGTATTTACTATCAAATATTGGAAACCATCAATGACATGACTACCTTGCTAGATCACCACCAAAGGCAGCCTGCTCTACCTTTAGCAAGCACGGTGATTTATTCTCTCAGAAGATGCAGCATTTTTCAATGAAAAAGGGAACTCTTGCAAAAAATGTAACAGCTGAGAAGCTGGTGAGTTTATCTTTCCTCTTTCCACCCTTCCCCCTACCACATACCAGCCAAAGATTTATGCAGTCTCACTTAAAATAAAAAATGTGTTTTGTCACCACTGACTATTTGGGAGAACTACCCAGCAGACACAAGTACAACTGGACTGATTTCTGCCAAAATCATCCCAATTGTTAAAAAAAAAAAAAAATCACAAGAGCATCAGTGATTCACAAGTTTGAAATGAGCTGCATGAAGTTTTTGCTAAGGTTGATTTCAGGCCACTCCAAGGGGAAGATACTATCACTGTAAAAACAGGTAGAATTGCTCTCAATTTAAGGTTCTCATCTCACCATCTTTTAATATACTTATGCACAGAACAGTGTACGCCTGAATAGACCGTGATATGCACTTTGACAGGAATTTTTGGGCAAGTCAGCAGCTGAGAAACTTCAAACTACTTCTCTAATTCACGTAGGCAAGGGAATTTTCACTCCCCAGTACATCTAATGATACTTCAAGGTATTGCAGGCCAACGCGAGCACTGTGAATATCTTAAGGAAAATGAGACTTGCGTGCCACGGAGGAGACCAGAGTGATGCAATTGCTTTTGTTAATGAATGGTCCATCTCCTAATAGCAAAGACTTGTCTTATGTGATTTATGCCTGTTGATCTGTGATTAACCGCCACCACCGCAGCAAGATTTACCGCAGTTCATATTATAATTGGAAGTAAATTGACTGCTTATAATAAAAACCCACTGAAAAATCTGTAATAATGAGTACGGTTATAGACGGCATTTCCTCAGAGCTTTAGCGAACACCATGCCCGGGTCTCATCAATCACAGAACTGCATTTTCATGTCAATCAATCACCACATTAATGGGCTACTCCATTTTCCACTGTAAACATGTATTTACTTTGTAGAGATGCTTACAGAAGGCGGGAATCAGCACCTACCTCTCAGAAGGTGCTTTTCCTTGAAGAATTGAGAAAGTCAGTATTTATCTAATGAGGGGTAAAAAAAAAAAATATAATCTGAGGTAAACGTTCTCTTTAGTAGGGAGAAGGAACAAGCGGCAGCTGGTTTGATGGCTTGGCTCACCCTGCCACATCCCTCGTGCACAAAAGACTTCAGTCAGGAGCACCATTGCATGAATCTAGTGCTTGCACAAGCTGGCGTAGATGAGAAATGCCCTCAATCTACACAAGATGAGATAATTTTGTGTTCTCATTCCTTGTATCTAATTATCTTTATCGCCAACTTCGCTTCGGGCTGTAGGTTCATGCTGTATGGCCTCTCAAAAAATCTCCCCGCTCTTCTATGTTTAAAACACTTACACACCAAATAAATATAAAGCAGGCTTATGTGAGCAAATGGCGGAAAGCCTGCCTGCCTTAAAAAGGCAAGACAACTATTTATAATTACCAGTAAATACAGACACAGCGTGTAACTGACAACCCTTTATCTAGCAGAAATAAAAATGCAGTGCCAACAGCTGAATATCCAGTGTAACTAAATCAATACTTTATGAAGTTCACATAGAACCACCTTAGGACATGCATTTTTACGTAAACACACAATGTGTTGTTTTACCATTATTTTCATTCTTGTCTGCAGACAAGACCTCTTGTGTAAAAGAGAAACACTGGATGCTAAAAGGGGTGAAACCTCGGACACGATGACTGCTAATACGCAAATGCAGCAAATCCCCAAATAAAATCAGAATAGCAGATAGAAAACCAACAACAATAGCATGCGTTTCTGAAGGCAGCCCTACGGCAGCGCCAGTTAATGTCTCAGCAAGTTACACAGATTTTACATGACTATTTACTTTCCAACTCAATAAAGCTTGAACAGTTACAGTACAGCAACAGCTCCTTCATCGCATGCTACCTATGCCTTCCCCCTGAGATACAGCGCGCTTTCTCAGAGTGAAGCAATTTTTTGCACGCTTCAGAATGGTGGAAGAAGCAGCAGTATGTTCGCATTTGCAGTATCATCTGCTTGGTATTGGCACTTTTGTGGTAAGCGCTGCTTCAAGTGAGAACACACCAATCACAGCATTGCCCACACAGCGGAAAGCACACTATCTTCACCAAGAGAACAGCATGCGCCTTTGCAAATTACTTCAAAAACGTTAGCTTGCACAGCTGAAATATTCCACATAAGTCACACACAGCAGGCCAGGAACAGCTAAAGCTGAGTTTTAGGTGCCACATCCCTGGGAGAGAAAGCAAAGCCACATGCTAGGCGCCTAAGTGCTTCCTCACGGAAAACGGACATCTAAAAATAAGATGCATGCAGGCTGGTGTCTCGGCTTTCCGCAGCAAGCACCAGTTCCCAGCACCCACTGGCCTCCTTAAAAACAGGTCACTGCACACTCAATCAATGCAGGAGTGCCTACCTTCTCATCCCACAGCTGCCCCAAATTTCTGAGATTATGGTAGTTCAGGTGCGTATCGACACGCAACCTGCTTTACTGCTCCTTACCTGCTCAAAGCTGAGAAAATAACATCTTTATTGAATTTTTCAGATTTATGAGAAGCAACAGACCCCAAAGCTGTTACATGCCAGTAGATGGCAATCTTCAGATAGAGTAAAAATGCATCTTCAGCAAATGCAAAATTTGAAATTAGAACTGTATGGGGGGAAAAAAAAATTATTCAAAGACTGAAATCGCTCAGAAGTTATTCACAATCACCCAAGTGTTGTTTTACACAAAAGAGGATAGAGAATGTCTTCTGTTGGTTGGGTTTTAGCTTTTATCCTGAAAAACTAGGGTTTTTAAAACAAGTTAAAAAGAGAGCAACACGGATACAAACAGTAACCTCAAAACTGAATCTTTTTTTATGGACAAGCAAAATATTTAAGGTTTTCACNAGTTATTCTCAATCACCCAAGTGTTGTTTTACACAAAAGAGGATAGAGAATGTCTTCTGTTGGTTGGGTTTTAGCTTTTATCCTGAAAAACTAGGGTTTTTAAAACAAGTTAAAAAGAGAGCAACACGGATACAAACAGTAACCTCAAAACTGAATCTTTTTTTATGGACAAGCAAAATATTTAAGGTTTTCACTAAAATTCATGTTTCTGGGTCTCTCCCTCACATGCCCATAAGCACGGCCAGTTTTACTTGAGCAGATATGGCCTTCATCCCACAGCTGGGTACCCCACCTCAGGGAAGAGGAGATGGAGGACCATACTTAAGGAAATTAGATTAGCTTGAATATTTCATCGCTACTAGGAAATAGAACTGTGTACTCAGATTTCCTTGTTTAAAATTCGACTGCTTGTCCATCCCGTAACACGTGGTCATCATCAGATATGCAAAAGAGTACATTGGTCTATATTTAATTTCAGTTCTTCAGAAAAGCTGCACTTGAAATTCTGCTTATTGTTGGTTCTTGATTTTTTTAAGACCTCAGGATATCATGAAATGTGATCACACAACAGCAGAAGAAACCCAGTAACACTTCCAGTGTCCATCCTGATCCTAGCTCAGCGTGCAACCATGGGAAGGCTGGTAACACATACGCCACTCTGCTATGTCCATCAATAAAAGAACACTTCACAACACATCAAAGTTTTAAATTAAAAATATTTCTAAGATGTAAGTTCAAAAATTAAATATTGCTTATATCACTAAACTGAAATACAAACACTTGCATGAGATTCACTCCAAGACAACTCCTCCCACATTCACACTAACGTACTTACTCTACTCACTCAAGCCCAATTTGTTTTTACTTTTTCATCCTCTTCTACTTGAAGCAGCCTCATTTTATTCAGATGTGGAATTCCATTCTCATTCAGGAACATTATTTCTCATTTATATTCACACAAGTGAGATCGGAATCAAGCCTAATATAACGCCAACATGGCCCTCAGGAACATCCTTACCGACCATCAGGTCTGATGGCCTCTTAGATTAACTCTGGAAAGGTTTCGACACTTGTTCGTGAAGTCCAGTTGCTGCCACTGCACCACCACGAGCAGAACCACCATGCCCTACGTTGGCTCTTAGCAACTCCTGCTCCACCAAAGGGAACATATCCAAATGATAATGCGTTCCCAGTGTAGGATCATATCACGAGGTGGCATTACATCCAGAATTGCATTTGTAAAAGATTACTGCCTGTGATCTTCTTAAAAACTAAAAAGAAAAAAAAAAAAATCTAGGCATAGCTCAGACACAAAACCCCTCCAACCTGCTACCAGAACCCTCCAAAGGAAACTCGCACCCTCCAGAGAACAGAAGTGGGATGGTTTATCAGCTTTCAAGAGCATGACAGAAATGGAAGCTAAAACAAAATCCATAACAGCTGGAGCAATTTTCTTGGAATTAAAATTAAAAAGCCTGACAGTGTCATAAAAATAAAAGATCTCAGAAAAAATGATGCAAAGGATGTTATTAAAGTAAGGTTTATGAAGTTTGAGAATAATTACAGATAATGTGTATTTATTACTCCTATAGGATCAATCTGTGGCACAGATTTTCATATCTGAAGCCAAATGTACAGATACTTATCATATCTGTAGTTATCTTTGCTCTCAACTCCCACTCATCTCCCTAGCGACACATTTACTGTTTCCATTTGCGATACATCAATATTCTTCATTTTATTTATTTCAGTTTCCTCTCTGTCAGAACAAAGAGGGAAGCTTATTTTAATCTTTGATAACAACCCTGACGTTTCTGAAAGGACCTAAATCCAAGGAGTAAAAGCCTATGTCCAGATTGTCATACTGGGCTACCTACGTAACGGCTGATCCGTTTGAAGATCAGAGACTGAAACCTTAAAGAAACACCTCCAAACACCCAATGTATTCAACAGCCAGACACCTATCCCAGCACACAGCAGGGCAAAGTAAGATCTCTGAGGCAGAAACACTATACGCCTCACCGGGCTCTGCATCCACATAAGAGGAAGGCTACAGCGAGATTTCAGTTTATTGAAGCTGTGGGATCGGCTCCAGACAATACAAAGGCTCAGCTCCGCGCCCGCTGATGGCTCCAAGCAAGAGCAGGGCTGAGCAGCGGCATGGTTTCACCGGTTCTGTATCCACGCCGCTCCTACCTTGCGGGGACAGGCAAGTCAGCCGTGCTTCTCGGCAGAGGGTTGCCATAAGGCTCTCAAGACCTCTCTGAACAGAGGCGGAAGATGTTTTTGTCTTCTCCCTCCCTCTCCCTCAACGCGACACTGTCCTCCCCAAACTCCCACTCGAAGCGCGCTCATCGTGCCGGTCCTTCCTGTGCCAACGTGGCCGGGTGAGGGTGCCAGCGGCAGAGCTCAGGCTCGCTGCAGTTTGCCACGCGAGAGCTGCGCAACGGAAGCACGCCACGACTGCTCCAGTGGTAAAGCCAGCCACGAGAGTTTCCTCTACACGACCAAACTCTCCCATACGCATGGATAACACCTTCAGGCATCATTGCAAGGTACTCTATTTTCTCCCACTCCCTGCAGCTCCAGCCCTAGCAATTCTGTATGGAGAAATCATTTGTGAAGTTCCCTTTGCAGTGTAAGTACATAGCCCTATGCAGATATAACTGATTGTTGAAGAGTGCTTAACTCTTGCAATCTAGACACCTTTACTTCAGTTCTTAAATGAGAATGCAAAAGGCTTATTTTTAATTCTGAAACTACAGTTTACCTTATTAAATAATATAGAAGGCATCACTATTTAAAACCCAAAATCCAAACATGCAGGAGGAAAGAAAACCACCATATATGTATTTCTGTAAATAAGTTCCCCTCATTATGACAAATAACTTCATGATACTTACGTGCTTAAATAAGGTAACTTTCTTCCAGAGGATATCTGTATCCTTTTTAGCTAGCATATGAAAAAGTTTCTAAGCACAAACATGAAATAGGACTGAATGCATTAGTTATCCTCTTGGCCAACGCACGCCAAAGTAAAAATTCAGTTTTCTTTCTAGCATTCTCCACTTGTCTTGAGCAACCTAGCCATGTTTGTTTTCATTAAAAAGCATGACAGAGAAGCCGGGGGAAGGCATTTTGGTTTTGAAAGTTTATATACAGCAGTATTCCTACACACTGGTCTTGCTTTGCAAACACAACTTCTTTTAAAAAAATAGAAAAAAGATCAAGTAGGCAGGCAGACAAAACATCACTGTTTCCTGTTGCTAAGAACAGCACCTTAATTGCCTATGACAAAAGTTAACACAACCTCCCCAAACGTGTTAAGAAATTTCACTACCAAACTACTTCTTTTTATCTTCGTATCATTTTAAGAGCTGACTTGATCAAAACACACCATTTAAACATGTCCAGGCTGTCTCCAAGTCTTGTACCAATTATCCTGCAGTACTACACCTTGCCAACGTTTCCAAGAGAAACATCACCGCTTTAAAAACCCTGGAAATTTTCGTTCTGAAAATATTCTTATCTCCACATCCTACAGTGGCACCTGAGATCATTAGAACTGAATAATTAAAGAGAAAGAAATCCATTCCAATTTGAAACTTTGAAACTTTAGACCAGAGCTTAACTAGCAGATCCCACAGCACCGTCCCCTACCCGGCAGCACTCCTGCCAGCACCCCTGTTCCCTTTGGAAATACAGAAAAGAAAAAGTCAGTAATCTTGTGCACCGTCAAATAACCAAATCGTCAGCCTTTTCAATGACTGCCTCAAAATACAGGGCTGTTCTGCTAAACTCTGACACATACTTTATTTCACTTCTTTGAATCAGCAGGTATGCAACGATGGTAAGATCTCTCATGAAAAAGAGAAAGAATTAAATACAATGAAGAGCGGGGAAAAAAATTACATCCTTTTCTACTTCTGAAAAACTTTTAGAAGAATTATTCTTGAAGAATTAATGGAAAGAAACTTATTTTTTATACACAGTATTAAGTGATTAAAAGCTTGTTCATCACTTTGCTTAGTTTAATTTTAGAAAGGCCTACTTGCAGATTCTTTGAAATGCATAATTAATTGATAGCAGCGTGGTTACATTAGTACAGAAGTGAACGATAGATGTGAAGCGGTTTTTCCACAAAAAAAATATAACCAGTACAGGGCACAATTACAATATCCCAATTCACTCCGTCCTCCAAGGAAGCTGTTTGACCTGCACATCTGATTGCAGGATCACCCATAAATATCACTTGCATTAAAATTCTTACTATTTTGCAACTCATTTTGACTTGTGCAAGATTTTTTTTTTGTCAATTGGATCTGACAGAAAAATTGAAATAATCCTCTTTTACCTCTGCATTATCCTTTAAGTACTTAAGTTTTAATTATATCTCAAGTCTACCTGAAGACATTTTGGGCAACTTCCAATAATGTGCATAAGCAGTTGACTACAGTGTAAAAGTGCATGTAATTTCCAAGTCCCCAGTTGTTAATGAAATCCCAAACATTCAGATTTTAATTGAACTAGATAAAGATTAAGAAGCTTAGCAGCAGCTGGCATTGCGAATTAGTTCTCAGCAGATTTTTATGTTGTACTCTAAATCATTGCTTTTGTAATCTTCCTAAATTGTCCTTTATCTTGCTAATGCAGATATGATTCTCAGAAAGCATTAGGCTTCCACTGTTCCCATTGCCTGTAAAATCTTGAACTGTAAAATCTTAATAGTCTTTTTTAATAAGTATTATGATCTATATGTATAATATGCATTCAATAAAATCTTACTGTAATTAGAAGAAAAGTTTTTAGGTTTTTTACGTGACCTGTTTCACATATTAGATTTATTAAATAGCATAAACTGTTGGAGCTGCTTTAAGATCTATTTAGAGCCGTCTGGCATCACATGAAAAAACAGTGCTAGACCCAGTGCTTGGGGCTTGACTCTCCAGGAGGTTCATTAGGAAGTTTCCTTCTCCTTCTGGTTCAGAGAGCTCGGCATAAACATAGTTATGCCGCTCAAACGCCTGACAACACATCATCAGCAGTGATCATGTCGTACTTTGCTTGCAAAGACTTTCCAAAACTCAGAAAAAGTATTCAGATTAATACATGTGTTAACCAGTTGTTCCCGCTCTCTCCATCCTCTTCCTCTCTCCACCTGAAGTTCGATGCCGTGAAGAGCCCTGCACACACGGGCGCTTTCTGCAGGACCCAGACTATAAACTCTGGAGCGAAGGTCTGTATTCGAAATAACTGTGACGAATGCTCTCTCAGGAATTGTTCATGCATTATAACAGCTCTTAAGAGAGTTACAAGTGCAATTATTACTTGCATAGTAAAAGGGATTGTATTTACACATCTCAGTTGACAATGCACTTTTATTCACACTAATGTAAATAAAATTGGAATTCCTGCCTTTATGGGAAGGCGGGGGGGGGGGCGGGAGATGAAGACTACCGCTACCATCATCAAAAAGCAAGAAACACATCAGTACATTTTTCTCCCTCATAAAAAATTCCAGTTATTTTCCTAGCTAAATGGTATTGGTCTTTCATGTATCTTGGTAAACGACCAACTAAAGCAGTTACGTATGCATTGAAGAAGAAAGTTATTGGCTGCCCCAATTTTTTCCCCTAATGAAGGAAACATTTGGCAATATAACAAACACGAATGTTACAAGAGAGGAAAAATCTTCACCTGCACTTCTTACATTTTCTTTTTTTTTTTTTTTTTTTTTAAATTAAAA
>VZSC01010775.1:363067-376986 GCA_013398225.1 Steatornis caripensis
TTTTTTTTTTTTTTTTTGTTAAATTAAAACCGTGGTGGTGTCCAGGCTTAACTGATGGCATTTCAGTGCATTCTGTTGCCCCAGCTTCTTCCCAACTGCATTTTTCCTCTTTACCTCACGGACTGAGCCACGAGGCAGCATTGACGCCTGCTGCCAGACAGTCAGTATGCTCCAGCGCAGAGATGGCTGTGTTTCAATGACGAGTAAAGTGATCATTAGTTTATACCTCTCTTCAAGGAATTATGTTTGGTTCAGCAAGCTTTGAGATCTTTGAATGAAAAATGCTGTAAGTAGTGCTAAGCAATTTTCTCTCCCTCAAACTAAAATGAAGCTGCTAGCTTTTCATGTCTCTTTAGGCCCCTTATTACTTGCCATTTCCCCTTAGCAATCTTCTCATTCCAAATACTGACATTCTGGCAGCCCAGTTATTTTCAGAAACTATTACCTAAGTTTGAGATTGTGATTTTTTTGCTAGGTATTTTTCCCAAGCAAGCATTTTGCTACCTAAACTTCAGCAAACTTACAAGTAGATTCAGAGACAGAACTCTACTGACTTTTTTTTTTTTTGGCCATAAAACAAGGAGTTAACTTCACAATGTTGACTTCTCATTTAAGCTATTTTCTGAAGTACAGCTCTAGTCCTAACAGTGACTTAGGTAGTTCAGCCTCAATTTTCTGAGCTCTTTATAAAAGCTTGACAAATTTTTTCCTAACATTAAATAACATGTTCCTTGGCTGTTCCAAGTTCACACAGGGTTTTCAGATGTCTGTTGCTGATTCCAAGGTGCCCTAAATTGAGCATTCTTTAAAAAGTCCGTTAAGAATTTTGTCCTTCAAATTACGCTTTTAAGAGCAACGGAACTCAGCTCCCAGATTGCTTCCAAGGCTGGTGGGTTTCTCCTGCTTCAAGGTAACCCATAAATAAGAACTTTGATCCATTTTTTTAAAATGCAAAATGAATTATGCAAAAGCAATTGGCACCAAAAGGAATTTTGTTATGGACTTTATTGGGAACGTACTCTGTTCCAACCCTGAGCGTCAGTCGTCCCTCCTGTGGCCTTATCCTCAAGTTTCTCCAAAATTTAGCAATGTACTGTCACAACAAGTGTAATAGAATCAGAAATATTTCATTTAGAACAAATGATTTAAGTTTCCTAAACACAAAAAAAGGCATGCAGGAGACCAATTATTCCTCAAAATATTTGTCTTATTGCATGAAAATACACAGGGTGGGAACTGCAAACAAATTGTAATTATTTGGACTCCTGTTAAACAGATTAGTGAGCCTTACAATTAGTAACAATCACTTTAAGACAAATTTATTAAATAAAATAATGGATCTTCAGCACCGCTCCGCATAATAGTGCTAACAATTTATGCTTTATTAATTAGCTTGTTACTTTATCAAAATCTGGAATTCTGAACCTCCGAAAGTTGCAGTCTCCATTGACCAGAGGATTCATCCTAAATTCAAGAGACATGCCAGAGCAGAAAAGAACTTCCACCAAGTTCTCACACAGCTCTAAGACCTGCTTGTGGGGATGTTGATTGTACAGGACAATTGATCAATAAAATTCAATCTTTTCCTTCGAACACAGCCCCACTAGCCCTAACGGATTGCTGTGCTGGCCAACGACCAACCCAGATGCTCACCAACTTGAAATGACTGACCAGCACTAGAAGGCATCGTGGCCATGTCCAATGGTTAAAAGTGATTGAAAACACCTAGATAAGTTGTTTTTCTGATACATAACCACAGATGTTATCACTTCTGTTACTCAAATCGTAAGGCAAAGAATCCTTCATGAACTGACTACCTGAGTTACTGGAAGCACCCATTCCCTTGCCACTTGCAAGTATGAAACATTTTTCCACCAAATTTCATGTTTAGATGTATTTATGTGTTGGCTTACATGGAAAAAAAAGAGAGTAAAGACCTCACACCAAGACATAGCCAAGGAATGCCTGCAGCAGCTACAAAGGGAAGGCAGAAGTGGTGCAGGTCCACATCAGCCCAAAAGGTTCAGCCAGGAGCTCGAGGATGCTATGTTAATCACCAACACGCAAACCAGTAAAGACACTGCAGGATCAAAACTCATCATCTACCAGGGTCACTTCAGAGAACAGAAAAAAGGTCCAGTGACGATCTCTTATTAAAGGTCCATAACCCCATCAGAGGAATTTACTAATGAAAATTATTTTATCCAAAGAGCTCTCATAAGCCTAAGTAGAAATCACAGGTTTCAGTGAGTCTCCACAGAGCAGCAGAAAATTACATGTAAAAATGCTGCATAAGTTTGAAGGATTTATAAGCAATAGAGGGGGCCTTATTGTGGGGTCTCATACGCACAGAGGCCATCGCACATGACAGCAGAGACTTGCAGAAATGGGCTCTGGAAAAGGCTCAGTATCATCCAGAAAACTTATCAAGGAAGAACAGGTTATTCTAGCCTCTGATTTACATAAGAGTTTTTGGAAGTGTTTGTGCCTTTTTCAAAGTATCATAGAATAGCTCAGGTTGGAAACTACCTCAAAAGATCATCTGGTCCAATCTCGAAATTTTTATTTATTGACTGCTCAGTAAATTGGTCTATGACTTTAGTTAAAACCACAAGCTCTGACTTGCATCCAGACTTACAGTTTTTGATGGCAGAATGATTTCAGAAACGCAGATCTCAAGTATAACATTTATTTTCGTAAGGCTAGACATTAAGAATTAGTTGACTATTGGCATGACTTTTGACTATTGGCATGACTTTTATTAAAGCAACTTTCTTCAAAAGGCATTCAGAAAAGGCTCATCACCAGCAGATATTATTGCCTAACTTACTCAACTGCAAACAAACACTCCCCCTGCCATCCAGGCTACAAAAACCAGGTGCTCACTGGATGCACATAAAAGCTCGTGGTTTTTTAGATATTAAATGAAAAAAAAAAATTCTACTTGTGTTTTGCTCTCCCTTCTATTATGTGAAAACAATTTACCTGCTCTCACACTCTGGCTACGATTACTTTGTTTTCGCTTCATCTAAATGCAATGAATAATCTTGGTCACTGCTGCTGAGATAAAAGCTAAGAGAATTCATTTGTTGTTCCATGCAGCCACAAGATGCTGGTGACACGTGTAACATTGGGAATGCAAGCACATACTGAAAGCACAATCTGCTTCACTCATGGACTCTACGACACCAGCCTCCCAAACCCATTTTATTCATTTTTCTAATAATCACACCTGTTTTCTGGGCAACCATATAATGTCATAAGAACAGATCTATACTGACAACCAAGGCCAACTGTATAAGGCTCGTGTAAGTGGCAATGAGATTCATTAATTAGGTTGCTGCTTTAGAGTGTTGTTTCCCTGCAGCTATATTCTGCTCAAGGGTATTTTCAATAGAATTGAATAGATGAAGCAATTACTAAGCAAAATCCACTAACTGATGGCCAGTGTCAGATTCCTCAGGCCATACTTCCAAAGGGTGTATATACATTTACTTGAATGAGGGACTGAATTTAGAGGGGGGAAAAAGCAAAGCAAACAAAAATCCCCAGTGAGACAGCTTACGTGTTCTTCGCTTTTAGGGGTGTGATCTTTAAAACAAAGCTTCCCATTCTGCAGACAAAGTACTGCAGACACAATTAAGATGTAGAAGGGCTAGCTACAGGATACCGAGCTGCCTGACCACACATGCAGATCAGGTTATTTGCGATCTAAAGGCACATACTTACTCTCACAATTAATGGCAGGCAAAGAGCTTTATCTACAGTTACTTGCTCTCTTTAGTGACAGCAACACAAGCAACTTGCAAAAATAACACAAGCTTGAGTCCAGCTAAGTGTTTCCTGCTCTGGCATCTGACTTACACACTACTTACTGGTTTATTCCACTAACGTCATTTTTATAAGATGACATATCCCGGAGCATTTAAGCTAAACGCAGCACAAATATTTTGGCTTTACTGTAAATGTGTGGAAAGATCTTCTTGTTAATTGTTTCGTTGTTTTTTTTTTCGCTGCCTCTGTTACTATGATGTTTAGACTGTGCCTCATTAAAGTTGGGAGCAAAAGTAAAAGAGTTTTCAGGCAGGAGCACTACTTTGAAAGTTTAGGATATCTGTAATTCTAACTGATCTTCCACTTGGCGTTACATCTTCAAAGAATGTCAAAAAGTATCTTAGAAACTTGAGATGCTTGACTGTATACAGAAGAGGAACAGATGCACCTCTATAATTTGCCCATAAATAAGTAAAAACGAGCCCATCAGCTATTCAGGGATACTTGCAGGGAAGCAAGCAAACACATCCTTTTTTCCTTTTCTTGTTTGTTTGTTTCTGGTTTTTACAGTTTTTAAACATCTTCTGAACCAGACCTTACCGGTTCCTTAAAAAGCTTTAAACACCTACGCATTTGTTTTTAGAAATTTACTATGCAGAAGTGCCATCTCGTAACTTTCATCCTTAAAGAAATCCTTTAGCCACTGCCCTTGGCATCCAAATGCAGTGGGAGCCATATATGCCAGTAACACATGTATGAACAAAATACACAATTTCTTCTCCCAGAAATAGTGAAAGCTCAGTCTGCAAGAGCTTCCTTTAAGGTCACAGCAAGTCAACTGCTGAAAAGAAGTTAACATCATAAATTAAGCTATTCCTGAAACCCAGCAGACACTTAACTGAGTTCTCTTAGATTTTTTTTTTCCCCCCTCCTCCTTTTTAGTCTCTGGGTTTAGGCATGCCTTGGAGCAGAAGCGCATACCCTTCTCTAAGCACGCATCCAGCTGAGCAAAGAAGAGAAACAGGAGAAAATCCATACATTGGAAAGATATTTAACTAAAGTTTTTAATGGAGACAAGTTTCAAAAGATGGATTTAAAAATCAAGTTTTGGCTAGTTCAACACCACTTCGAGTAACCAACTCTGAAACTTCTTCTTCATTCTTTACAGATTAACAAATAACATTCCTAAATACTTATTTAGGACACGGCACCCACTCCCTCTTCTTCCAACTCATTTGATCTTGATCTATTTATCTAAAAAGTAAACATGACCACCGACACAGGCAGGTGAAGTGGACTAAAGCACATGAATTTAAAAAAAATAAATAAATTCTTCAACGTAACCAGCACAGAAACAACACGCAATTTGTGACTTGTGAATTTAAAATGTCAGCTACAGAAGCACAGGTGAGGAATTCACGTAGTAGGAAATCCTTCAGACTAATGGGGTTTCCGAGTTTGATGAAAGTACATCTGGGTAGGTGACCAGATGGGGTATCATGCTGATGCTTTGTTCTTTTCAGTAGGCTGTGTTGGTTTCTGTAATGAGCCAGAACATTGACATTTGAATTACACGTCTATGAAGTAATCCTTTCATTCCCTTATCTAGAAGGAGTAGAATGAAAAGAAACAAAGAAATCAGCTGGTGTCCAACTAAAGATTTTCAGTGCAAATTATTAAGTCAAGAATGGAGTAAGATGTACATCAGCAGCTGACAGTACACGGGCTCCTGCACCGTACTTTATTATTTCCCAGTTATCTCGTGTCACAATTATGGCAGATCTCTTTCCATTCTCCTTGGCACTTTCCAGTACTCCTTTGAGACTGCACAGCGAGGCACTGAAAACTTTCAGTGCTACAGTACCGGCCATGCCGACCTCTGCAACGTCACACAGTCAGCTCAGGTTGTCTGTCCCGGTCTAAAGACCGCATGTGTGATTGCTGCCTCCCTCCTACCTGGGTCCAGGTATAAGCATGCTGCCATTTCTCTTTTGTTATTTCCTTCCATTCACAGATGATCAACGTTGAAGAGTCCTCTTTCTCAATTATTCAAATCTAGCAATCGCCTTCCTTCCATCTCACAGCCCTAGCGAAAAAAAAAAGTCCTTAAAGGCAACAACAAATAAGAAAACCCCCACAAAACAAAACAACAAAAAACCTCACAAAAAACCCCCAAACACAACAGAAGTTTCTGGGCAGATTTCTTTATCAACTTGCTCTAAAACAACATCTGAGTAGGAAATCGAACAGTTACCCAAAGGCATCTCGTATTTGTTTTATTAATCATTCACTCCAAGGTAAAAGCTAGGAGACCCCATACATGGCCAGGATTCCACTTACAAACTCAGGTCTGGAAAACTGATCTCCATCTCAAAGATTATTTTCAATGCAAGTGAAGACAAAGAGGTAGATACAGAGGAACACAAGGACACAGTGAAACAGTATTAGTCAATATGTAAGACCATAAATAATACATATTTGGTTTGTGGGTGGGTTTTTTTATTTGAAAACATTCATTTCTGGCACATCCTAAAAAAACTAATACTAAGTCATCACATGTATACCTGAAAGAGAGCAGGCTGTCTAATAGCTCAGAGATTCATCAACACTTTGCCACCACCTAGGTTATACAGAAGCCCTCATGCTACAATAGAGAACGTGTATCGAACCTGCATTTGACGGAAGAGTTACCAGCAGTATTCCCCTCCTATAAGCTTTGATCAAGGAGACTTAAGAAATATGTTCTACCACGCTTTGATTTCACTTAAGGGGTTTTTGTTGTTTAAAGTAGTGAATAAAGATGACAGGCAAATAGCCTAGTTAGCACAAACATCTTGTTTCTTGAAACTTCTGGCAATTTTTAAACATCAGTTGCTCAGTATTATTACGATACTCCCCGTTACCAACCCCGAGCTAGTGGGGACTTTTTCTTCTGCCACAAGGACAGTTTTCTCTTCCATTTATCCAAGGAAGCAAGGTATTCATTCCCTCCCCCACGAAAGGCCCCCAGTGCTGCCGGAGCCGAGGGGCAGCAGGACGCCAGGATGCTCTCGCTGCCACACGCATTCCACAGGGTCAATAGATTGTATCTGGCTAAAGCACATATGTTGGCAGTCACTCAATCCCCATTTGCAAAGCTCAAGGGTCAAAGCATATTTCATTTCACTTGGTAGCTCCCTCCAACGGCAAGTCCCTCACCTGTCAGAAAACAACATCAGGGCTTTCACTCAAATTTGAGCATTTTGGTTCTCTGTCAAACTCCCTTCTCCGGTAAGGAGACAGCGATCACCAAGACAGGCCACAAACAATCCTTGTGGATCAGCAAGGCTTCATGATGAAAAGTTTCTTACATTTGGCTAAATAGATGTCAAAACGAATCATGGCAAACTTTATTACCGTATAAAAGACATCGCCGCTGGAATGCCATCAGCCTGAAGCGTAAGGTGACAGAGCCCCCAGAGCACCACGTGCTTGTGATAACTGAAGTCTGAAAATATTTCACAGACAGCTGAAATAACAATTCATATTTAAGGCATACATCGAATTACCACAGATCACACAAAAAGGGCGACTAGAGCAACACATGTTTTGTTGTTGGACTTTTAGCTTAGCATTTGATGAAAGGCCATCTAGTTCTCACCTCGATGAATTGGAAAGATTATTCATCTAACGTCTTCTCTGTAAGACTGCAGCTCCAGTGCTAATAAGGGAATTTAATTAGATGGACAAGCCTTGACAGCAATCCGTTTCCAATGCACTTAGCATTGAAATAGGTCTGAGTGTTCCAAGATTTATAGAAGAAATCCACTATTTGAGTTAACATGGAAAAACATCTGAAAGTTTGTACTACCCAGGATGCAGGCTCTTCTTTTTCCGACTTCATTTGTGACACACATTGCATATTACAAACCATTACATCGACTGCACACATGAAACCACTGTCCCAAATGCATATGCTATAAAATTTGTGCAGAAATGATTTTGCCCTTGGCGTTAGTAAATCCCATGGATTCCCTGGAAATCAGCCCAGGACACCAGACCATTGCGCAGCACCTCTGAGCAGGACACCAACCGCTTCTGCTTCCTATGGCAGCACCCAACGCCCCAGGACGGAGGAGAGCTGCTGTGCCAAGGGCATGGCACAAACACGAAACACAATCTCTTTCAGTGTCTTTACAATACAAAAAGACACGCATGCACATGAAATACACAGCAGGGGGAAAAAAAAAAGCACAAAGGCTAGTACTTTCTAAAATTGTACAGGGAACGAGCCTGCCAGCAGGCTGATGAAACACTTGAGATAAAGTAGCATAATCAATAACAATGCTGCACCTTTAAAAACCAGCAAGTACAACCCGATCAATTCATTTCTCAGTGAAGTAGCGTAATAAAAATCTGCAACTACAATAAGCTAATTTAATGATACTTTATCAAGTGCTCACATTTTCAACTACTGTTGTTCACGGCAGAATGAAGCCTGTGTAAAAATATGTCATGAGTCAATATGGCATTCTACCGAAGAGAAAAGACCCACATCATTAAAATCTTAAGTAAGCCTTCATTAAATAAAATACATGAAATTAGCTCCTTCAAAAGAATTTAATTAGTCAACACATGCAGGTTAAACTCACAATCTGCTATTGTGGTTTTTTAAGCCACTCATTTTCTCAAAGCTTTGTCGTAAGAATGACTTTTTTTTATTGTTATTATTTTGTAATACGGTTAGAAACCACAGCTCCTTTATGAAAAGGACAAAGTATCCCTTGCGAACAGCAAGACACATTTTCAATGCTACTGTATATAGAGCGCTGCTTTGTTAAGGCAATTTCAATCATTTTACGCATCTTCATTAAGTCAGATACAGTTCAGCTTTTCAGAGAGAAACCTCAACAGCTGCAGAGAAAAGGAGGGACAACAGATTCTTAAACAGAAGAGAGGGAATTACCAGTTACTTAGCTTGAAATGAAACCTCTGGGAAGCCCCATCTGCGGTCTCAGTCATTACAAATCACAATAATTACGTGAGCTCTCAGCCCATATATAAAATTTCAGTACCTATAAAGAGCTGCAAGTATTGCAATGTCCACAACACAAATACATTGCCAGCTCATTTTTGCGAAGCTTCAGGCTACTTGTAACACTGAGAGAAGATGAATCAATAAAATGTTATCAGTAAAACAGTTTGATTCCTGCACAGTTAAGCGCATGGCCACTTCTATATTTCAATCCCCTCGGGTCAATATAATTTTACACAGTTACCCAATTCTCAGCAGTGAAATGATACTGGTGGATGTTTCAGATACTCTAAAGCACTTATTTCTACATGGGGGATTAAAAAAAAAAAAAAATCACTTTTTTTTCCCCAATCTGGTTCAAGAACTTGGATCTTTACCACAGCCTTAAGTCCTAGCAGTTACCCCAGCTCCAGCAAATTAAGTTACTCTGAACAGTTCACTAGGCCAAATCCTATGTGTCCCATTCACCCAGCACTTAAGTAGGAGCTTGGGAAGAAAAGCAAGTCAAATCTGGATTTGGCCTTTCATTTAAAGTAAATCTGAGACATGAAATAAGATGTAATTTCTGCCTACTCAAGAAAATCAGCCCGTTTAAGCAAACTATTCACCAATAAATTCTGCTAGGTTACTCACCACAAGGACTGAAGAAACTGTAAATGCTACTGAGAAAGACTAACTGCACAGTTAATACAACATTTTTCCTCATATCCAGATGATCCTTTATGTATACTCTTTATTTCCCTTCCCACCTGGGTATGCAACAAAATAATGCTTTGGGTTAATCACATACCTCCAGAGAGCTGCATTTTCTGCATAAGCAAGAGCAACAAGTATACCTCCAAACCTGAGTTAATAATACTATTCGCCATCTCTAACAAACTACAGTGCACCAGAGACAGGGAACACTCACAAGGATGCTCTCTTTAGATGCGAGTCCGCCTTCCTTGATTTAATTCGACAGTGTCTTAATGAAATAGTATAAACCTATTATTGGACCTGTCATGGGCACCATGAAGTCAAAGGCAACCGACTTCAGCAAGACAGGACTGTAGACCCAAGAAGGCAGAAAACACCTTTTTTTTTTTTAAATTTTGCTACCAACAGCATCTCTTCCATTTCCTTCTTTATTTGACTCCTGCACTGTAGACAGTGGACAAAGAAATACTGGTCCATTCAAAGGCCAAAAGTACTTCGTTTTTTTGGTGGTTTTTTTGTTTTGGGGTTTTTTTTTTTACTGTGATACAAGACTGTTTATTTCTTCATTCAGTTCTTACAAAAAGTAAGGAACATCTTAGTAACTAGAATGTCCATAAAACACCATCTACTCTCTTGCCGCAGCTCTTTTAAAAGGTTTAATTTCCTTAAAGACTTAAAGAATGATGGAAATACCTGAGGGACAAAGCAAAGCACCACCGTGCATGGTGCAATTCCCTTGCCACATTTCTCTTATTAGGAACGTACAATAATGCATTGCTAGCACTAAATTTCAATAGTTAGCAAAAATCAGCAGAAAAGCCCTAATTGCTAAGAAATGAAGCGCACATTTATGAAAAGACAAAGCTGCACTAACCCATTAATGTTTGTATTTTGTTGTATCACCACAACTGTTCTCGTAACTTTCCTCTGAACATG
This sequence comes from Steatornis caripensis, assembly GCA_013398225.1. Classification (NCBI taxonomy): domain Eukaryota; kingdom Metazoa; phylum Chordata; class Aves; order Caprimulgiformes; family Steatornithidae; genus Steatornis; species Steatornis caripensis. The sequence continues at coordinate 373,488 of VZSC01010775.1, forward strand.
TTTCAAAAGCGCAAATTCTCAGACAGTAAAATTTATGTGATCGCCATACTCTGCTTTCCTTCTAAATAATGAACCAAATCATCACGGATACACACAGGAGGAAGAAGCCTGTCTACTTTACCAGAAGACTTGAGCTCATGAAAATCCAACTGCATCAATCCTTCCTTTATTATTCTTTCAAACTTCCCAAATCAAATAACTTTCTTGAGCTTGGCTAGAGCCTTCTAAATAGAAATTCCACTGGGGAAAGAAGTTTTAGATTAACAGCACAATACATTCAGAAATCAATAGATAAACCCTTTGCTCGGCACACTTCCCAATACTGCAAGACTGAACTAAGCCTCAGAAAATACCGCTCAGAAACAACTTTCTTAATCTGCCCACTTTTGTTTTGGCACTGAAACCAGCAACGTGAACTTCACCTCTGTATCACGTCCATCTTTGTATTAAAACCAGAAGGTTTTGTTTGGTGGTGGTGCTTTTTTTTTTTATTTTTAAACTACAGAGATAAAGCTGAAAAGCAATAAGGCAACTCAAAGATAACCACACATATGGGGCGCCCGTCTTTCTGATATAATGCGAGTGCCTTAAAGTGAGAAAACAATGTGATTAGACACTCAGGCGAGGGAGAAGAGATAAAGTGAAACTTCTAAACTTACTGTGGAAATTCTTTAAGCCTGATCTCAACTACACTCGAACACCTGGCTTAGGATAGGCTTAGATTGTTCGCTATGCTGGAAGCAGGATGGCTTTTATTTTTTATCTGTTTGACCTTTTCTCCCCTCACTAACTGTGCTGCTTTCTCCATTCACTGGAATCCTTTTTGGATGGATCACGAGCATTGGAGGGGAGAGGGCAAATCGGAGCAACATCCATACTTGGCCAAAGAAAGCCAGGCCAATTTTGCTATGAGATGCAATTGCGAAGCCCAACTGGAGAGCACAGCAGAGCTGGCTATGCTTTTTAAATACACAAAGCCAGTAGTTGTCAGTGAACAGAAAACATGTTTTTTCCTCTACCCATGTGCCTATTATAGTAGTCACAGACATCCCACCTTCTCAGCTCTGTAGGACGTGAACAAGACACAGCTCACCACAAAGTGCATCCCACTGCTTCACCTCCTTGGTTCAATTCCAAACCCGCTCAGAATTGACAAGAAATTTCCATATACTGAGACACAAAAGGAAACGGATTTCCCCAAATTTTGGTAAGTCATTCAAACCGCTCTAACGGTGCAACCTTCCGAACTCAGGCAGGACGCTTCACTGGTCCTACCGTTGTGTTATATTCATTAAAAACTTACTTTCATCATTTATTATCCTGTAATCCTGTAAGGCAAATCTAAAGAAACGTTGCCATGACAAACACACACAGTGAAGTTTTCATACTAACCTGATCCCCATGATATCCCTTCCTTCAACTAACAGAACCCCGTTTTATTGTATCTCAACTAGACAATCAAAATATTTTCAGTACTGCTGGCATTAGCTTTATAAAGAGACAGATCGCCAAGTCTAAAAATCCTTTGCAGTGAAGCAGACGACCTTTACACAGAGCCAGACCTCTCAGATGCCATGGGCTAGGATACCATGTTATAAGGCTGTAAAACTATGGCCTGTGGCTCCAGTCCAGCCTGCAGAGTAATTTAATCTAGCTCACAAAGAAATCGGGAAAATGGCCTCTGCTGTGCTGAATCAGCAGTGCTGGAAGCCGTGCCACCCTCTATCAGCTAGTAAGAGAGTGCTTTGTCTGCAGTGCCAACTCCGTGTAGAGCAACTATTGGGCAAAAGAAAAGACCAGCAGGAATATTATGTGCCAGATTTTCAGTAGATGTAAGTCAGAATAGTTCCAATGACTTCAGGAGTTGCACTGATTTACATTATTTCAGGATTATAAGGATTTACATCCACTGGAAGTTTCACTTCTCTTCTTCTGTCTTTTAATTAAAAGAATGGTGTAGACTTGGCAGCAGCACGAGTCTTCAACAGACTAAGATTTGGGAAGGATCTTGAAAAAGTTTTGTAAAGCTCAGGGAAAGGCAATATTATTTTAAAAAGATACAGTGGCTAAATTAAAATTCACAAGACATATATAAATTCTGATCTATACAGGAGTAACACACATAAGTATATTTTTTCACTCTACACTGGAGCTCCCTAAATAAAATAATGGCAAAAGAACAGCAATAAATGAAAACTTTGTTCATTCAGTCTGGTTATATATTATGAAAAACTATCAGCACAGATGTTATCCCTTTTTATGAGCCATGACTAGGGCCAAAACAAATGCCATGTATTATTTCATTTTATTTTTTCCTCCTAACTCTAAGTGCCAAGAAATGACTGCCACTGGGGTTAGGAAAAAACACACAACTGGAAAAAACAGGGGGTACTGCTTGTGAGGAAGCAAGCCAACTGGGGGAAAGTTTGGTTTGCTCCGATTTCCAAAGAAATTCTTAACTACTACACCATGTCTCTGTGACCTCAGAGCAGTTTCTGTTGCTTATCTGCTCATCTTTTGAAGAAAGCTCCATAAAAAAATTTAAAAAAGCTCTTCATCCAACACAGAGTGTACCTAATATTGCCCTCAGAAATGTGCACATCTCATTCATTTCCCATAGGTGACCATGACAGGGAAAAAACAGAAGGGAAGTGAGAATCGTTCTGGTGCTTGAGATCCTTGAACGGACAACAGATTTAAGCTTTAAGACTGGAAGTGAACCGAACCCGTAGGCATGGCCACGTGTAAAACTACATGCAGGTGCTCTTCACGCTGTTTCTGCGGCACGGTGACCCACTCCCAAGTCAGCTGAGCCTTCAGAAACCCTTTGAATTAAGCTCATAAATAAACAGGACCCTGTTTACTAGTGCAGTTCAGCTGATGTGTTACACAAGAACTTAAAAATAAACTGTTTCAAAAGCCAGCTAACGAAAGAAAAGCTTAATCCAAAATGCCTCTATATTCAAGAAACAGAGTTTCATTCCATCATGTATTTTTCAATACTTGCTTCTGAACAGGTCAGTGTTAAATCTCCTGCTTCCGACGACTCAGATTTAAAAGTGTTCTTCAAAGGCTTCTGCAATTTTAGGAGTATTAAATTTTATGCTTCCTAAGCTATTTATTAGCTGGGGAAGTACTTAATTGACATTCACCAGATACTAACTTTTTCCGAGCATGTGTTACCGATTTTGGTATATAACCTTGAGCTTTTTTCCATTTTCTTTCTTTTTCTTTTTTCCTTTACAGGACAGCACTCCTAATAACAGTAGGTTTCTCAGTGTGTGCATTCCCTACAAATTTCTCTCGGAGGTGCGGACAGATATATTGCAACGGGAGATGGTTCACGAGGGACCCAGTGCAGATGAGAGGTTGAAAAATCACTTAGACTGTTAACGAACTGTCGCAGAAGTTTTGTCTTCTCTTTAGGTCTCCATAATACACACCGCTTCTGGAACTGTCCAGACCCAACATGAACCATGGCCCAGCAGTTTTGTGGGGT
>VZSC01010775.1:377400-391527 GCA_013398225.1 Steatornis caripensis
CCCGCCCCGAAACAACCCCACTCTACAGATGTTAAACTCTCCCTCTTACAGTTGCACTGGCAAAGGACACTATTGCTGCATTAACAGAACTTTGCTTCGTCATCACGTCTTCCCAGGCAATGAAACTTGCTATGTTATTATAAAGGTAAAACCAGCTGTGCCACTGTTGCTCAGTTCTGCTGCAATCTAACAGGATACAGCCAACATTATGCCTCAATTCACAGTAGAATGGGAAAATAAAACTTTGTTTTATTGAAAATACTAGGAAAACTCATTCCAGTAAAACGCATCATCTGCTTTGCCAAAACACTGCAGTTAATTCACCACTCGCAGAAATTTCCGCAAAGACTCGTGCAATGGGTACTCAGTGATCAGTATGGGATTAAACCTCTCTCTTACACCTAACACAAAACCCAACATTTCTAACTGCCCACTGCTCCACATGATCCTTCCCCGTGGGTTTCTCCTAGTCAGGAGAATCTTACCATCCGGTAAGATTAGAGTAGCTTGCTGGTTACAAGATACAGCAACCAGCCTTCTACATTTCAATTTCTCTTAGGTCTCAAACTCCAGACAAACAAACAAATAAAAAAAAATCTCTTTCAGTAAACTTTGCACAGAGATAATCCACTACGCAGTTATTTGCACAAGCATCTAGAGTTTGGCAATCTAGAGATCGTTACACTTCTCCTGATAAGGGTCTCTTGTCACAGTCTGAACACAGTACAGGGAAATCTTTGGGTGCAAACCAGGCATTCTTGACAGTTGTCATCCTTGAAGATTTCATCACACAAAATCTTGTCGTGACCGATAGTTTGTCCAAGCAACCTTACACGTACTTTACTTCATCCTCAACCCGTTCCTTCTCTCCACGGGAAAGGAAAGCTCCAAACAACACGAAATATCCCTTTTTTTTTTTAAATGCCATTTACCCACATTTCTTTATCCTTTACAGAGGGTCAAAAGGTAAAAGAACATATTGAATCAACTGAAAAACGTCCAGAAGCCCATGAAAAAATAAAGTGTAATTCACTCAAATAATTCAGGCACAAAGCAAAAATATTTAAAGCTTCTGGAGATGAGCAAAACTGTTGCTTTTCATGCGTAATTGTGTAAACCTTCTGCTTTCAAGGGAGCTAAGCAACCAGCCAGCAATAATTAGGCTCCTGAAAGACAAGTAGCAAGGCACATAAGACCTGAAACGCTGACTTTTTCCGATTCCCCAGGAGAGCACTTCCACTGGGGGGAAAATACTCTATCAATAATTTTCCATCTGAAATCCACTAGCCCTGCTCTCTCTTCCCCCCTGAAGTGAGATGCTCCAGAATCAGATCTTAGCAGCAGAGGGAGTCTCTTCCTCTAACACAGAGATCAGCACATGTCTGGCTTGCTTCAGTTACCAAAAACACACAGGCATGACGGGCAAAATTCAAAAGAGATACTACACAGTACAATATTTAAGTGTGGGCTAGGCCTTCTAATAAGCTCTATGAATAACGCAGATACAATAAAAATAGGCAGGGCAATACCTAAGTGCTTCACGCGGAGCAAACTCCTTGCTCTCTACCCATTACAAGATGAGGCAGATCACAGGATAGGAAATGGGACACAAATCCATCAGCACAGTGAAAACACAGACTATACCAAAGAGTCCATCCATACTCCACGTACAGGTACACTCCCATTTACTGCATTAGCTTTAATTTAATCCTGTTCTTTCAGCTCCCACTGGGATTAGTAGCAGCTCCTTCAATAAAAATGTCCTCTACTGAGCAGACCTCACTAGAGCCTTGAGGGAGGCCGGCGTGAAAAGCATGTCCCGCAGCCTGGAACAGAGCTCTGGTACCAGCCAGCAGCTCAGCTGGGGCATTTAAAAAACCCTACAAATTCAGTGTGTCCAACAGTGGACAGAGAATGGAAGCAGCCCTTCCCCTCCAACACCAACAGCATTTTATTTAACGCGCATGACTCTCTCCTAGTCTTTTAATCCAGAATGTTTCCACATGGTGAAAGTTCAAAGATCTCCATGCTTGCAAGTCTCCTAGAAGTCAGGGAAAGAACCGACAAACTGAGACATTTTGATTCGTGTTCCTACAGATCCCAGATAGGCAACATCAAGATGCAAAAGGTTCAGATTCCAAGCCACTATTTTGATTTCAGTTATTTCAGTAACTTTACCCAAAGAGTAAGTTTTAATGGTTCATGGTCAAAGCAGAAGGTTCCGTCACATGGGCTCTGTGACAGTCTGTTCTGAACTGGTTTTGTTCAACGCTGTTATTAACAGAACAGATAAAGGAATGCAGCATATGTTTGTTGCATCTGCAAACAATGCGAAAGCAGGATGCAATGGCAACTCTGTTGGAGGTCAAGATTAGAATTCAAAACAACCCTAACAAGTCAGATCAGGTCAATTAAAAAAAAAAAAAGATGTAATTCAATAGAAGAGGAGCAAGGTAACCCGATTCAGCAAGACTAATCAACTACACGTACAGAAAATGACTGGGTAGGTAGCAGTTCTTCAAAAAACGGTGTGGGAGGTTATACTGGAGCACAAGCTGAACATGAGTCAACAGTGTCATACTGTTAAGAAAGAAAAAAAGCAATCATCGCATTAGATAAATCAACTGGAGTATTGCCTGTAAAACAGGCAAAGTAATCCTCCTTGTCTGTTCAGCACTGCGAGACTTGGCTGGCATACTCAGACCAACTTGGGGCATCAAGCTAGCAGCGAAGATAAGGGCTCAGAGAATGGAGCCCAGGCACGACACAGGAAAGGGAACAAATGCGTGGTTCAGCCTACAGAAGCTGAAAAAAAAATATTTTCAAGCATTTGTGGGGAGGGAGGGCGGACAGGACACACAGACAATGTGGAGCAACAACTGTTCTCTGCGTCTATGACAAACAAGACAAATAGCAACAGGTTTAAATTGCACCAAGAGAGCTTCAGCTTAAATGCAACGGAAACAAGGGAAGCAATATAATATATTGGCTGTGGTCCCTACGACTGGATCTTCAAGACCACACTGGGGACAAACCTATTAAAAAGAAACTGCTCATGCCTTGAGGAAGGAGCATGCATCAGACATCCTCCCGAGTTCCTCCAGCCCTATTTTTCTATGAGTCCATGAAGCACTAACGAACAGATGGTAACCAGCGCGAGCGGGGCCAGGTAATATCACAAACAGCTCTCGGTGAAATCAGCCAGACTTCTCAAAAAAACCCCTGTATGGTCGGAAGCAGCTACGGGGCAGATACCAAACACTCAGGGGCAGTTACCCATTTATCACCTCTGACTATGTCAGGAACAAACAGGTTATTAACTTTTATGCTTTAAACTAGTCCTGATTTGCACCTTTTTCAAGTGCAACCACTTCTTTATTTTCTAACGTCTTCACAAGCTCGTTTCTTGATGTTTTTACTTCATGTACCAAGAGTCCCAATATGCTTCTCCTGCTACATGGTGAAGCAACAACTGCTTGTTTCACTGAGATGCCTTTTATGACTCTCTAGACACAAACCAACAGAGCGAGCAGATACATAGCTTTGGATGAAACAATTTTTGTAATCTCGACTATTTATCTTCGGATAATTGCTATATTTGTAATTATTTTAAAGACAATTTTGTTTAATAAGGATTGGAATTGCTACTAGACAAACTCAGTGTAACAAAATTTTAGACTAAAAGTAATTTTTGTGACTAATCTACAAACTGCTACAAAACTGTGATTTATAATAGGCATAGTAATAGCCTTAATGATTGCAGTGCTTCCGGGTATCAATGAAACACAGGGACTGGCTCATTTCAAGCAGAAAGGGCATTTTTTTTTTTCCTTCTCCTTCATGGGTGGCCCATACATATCTTCAGGGTCCTTGGAGGAGCTTCCAACACTCCCACTGCGTGTTCCACAGAGCGGTTGCCATTACCATGCTAACGTTAATAGGCTGTAGCTTATGTGACCCCTCCAAGGAGCAGCAATTGCACAGTGTAACTAGCAGAGTGCCGAATTACTGCCACTGGCTCTCTATTACAAAACGCCGGCAAGCAGTGAGGAACAGCGGCAGGAAAGTGGCGAGGGCAAAGCAAAAAATAATTAAAATTTTGTACTGGAAGGGAGAAGAAAGCAGGAATCTAAACAGGCTGGCAAAGAGAGATGCTGGAGCCTGGGGTCACGAGGCACGGGGCAGCAAGAGCGGCTGAAAGTCGCTGTTTCCAATGACAGCACAGCCCATATGCCAGAACATTTGCCACTTCTCTCTCCCTCTGTGCAACTGCAATTCAAAATTAATAATTAAATTAGGGACAATGAATATAAGCAAAAAAATCATAAAGCCCGTGGCAAAAAGAATTCTTGTTCAACCCAACTATTTTTCATATTGCAGAAAACTCGCTTGGGAAAGATCCTGCTGAAAGAAGCGAAGCAGCCAGTACTAATGACAAGTATTTTGGGAAAACAGAAACTCCGTATGTTCTCCTTTTATTCTACTAAAAATAAAGAGGAAACCAAGAGCTTTCTGAATTTAAGCGTAACATTTCCTTACGCCAGGAGACAAACAACGCCTAAGTTAAGTCTGGACATTAATGGAAGTAAACAGCAGAATGCTGGTCCCTGGTGTTTCAATTATTCTCTCTTTAGAGGTTATGCTTCCAAGAAGTTACAGGAACACATTTTCCCTGTAAGGATAATTTTTTGCAGGCTGTTGCAATGTTTTTATTTAAAGCTATTGGGTCTGTATTTGCAGAAAAGCTCAGTTCATCACTCTGCCTTTTCATACATTCACCTATAAAGTGTTTCACAGGATCGCAGCGCAGTGGAGGCTGGAAGGAGCCTGTGCAGAGCATCTTGTCCAAGCCCCTGCTCAGCACAGGGTCAGCCAGAGCAGGCTCCAGGACCGTGTCCAGTTGGGTTTCAAGTATCTCCAAGAATGGAGACTCCACGACCTCTCTGAGCAACCTCTTCCAGCATCTGACAACCATCACACCAAAAGCTTCTTCCCACATTTAAGTAGAATTTCCTGCATCTCAATTTGTGCCCATTTCCTCTTGCCCCTTTCTCTGCACATCACTGAGAAGAGCCTGGCATCATCGTCTCTACAGCCTCCCGCGAGGTGTGGAAATGGTAAAATCCCCCCCGAGACTTCTCTTCTCCCAGCTCTCTCAGCCTCTCCTTTCAGAAACTCTAATAAATAAATATTTAAACAAAATAACAAAACCAATACGCCACAGTATATTGAGCAGTAAGAAAGCCCTCTGATGGCACGGCTAGCCAAGGACACTTCTGAGCTTTACCTGAAAAAGCAACATCGGGGGGGTCATTTCAGCACCAAAAGGAAAACTGAATGTGAAGCCAAATGCTCTTCAGAACCTTTGGCTCGTGCACAAAAGGTTTACATACACAAAAATGGATGCAGAGCAACTCCATCAAGTCGGCATAAATTCCTATTGCAGTGCTCAAGATCAGGGTCCTGGAGAAATTGGTCTCTAGTCACCACCACAGGTTCATCTCAAACCCCTCGTCAAACCATTCAAAACTGGAGTTCCCAGAGGCAAACACTGGTCTTCATTTTCCAAACATCGCTTTCTGGACTTAGCTCTTACTATTTCCATCTGCCAAAAATAAAAAACTAGGTTTTATACAGGAATGGCACTAGTTCTGAATATACCAGTAACCTCAAACTGAACAGAAACTCTCTCCCCATGTTACTCATTCTATTATACGAAAAATATTAAGAAGCAGATTTCCAATGAAATCCTATCCTCTGTAGTTTTAATCTCTTCCTGCCCTTCAAATAAGACTTTTAAGTATTATCTATATTACTAAAATATTCTATGAGCTATGCACACTGCCCGTGCTACTGTCAAACTAAGTACTTTACCAGCTTTAGTTTGCAATGAAATAAGCTACCTGTAAAAAAGCCATTACACTCATTTCCAGGGTAGAAATTAAGGCAGAAGGAGGCCTGCACATAAATATCAATTAAATTAGGCAATGAGAACTGGCATTAGGTCAATGAAAATTAAGCAAGGAAATATTCCACTGCTAGAATAAACAATTTTCATTTACCACATGTGAAAAAAACAGAATTTCCGAATGCTTTCGGCATCTGCTCTGCGAGATCAGAGCTCAGGAGCTCTGTCAGTGACCGTCAGTTTCTGAACACAGCAGTGACTCTAAAATTTACATTTTCTAACCTTGAAAGACCTAACGTTATCGGTTTGGAGTTCAAAACAACAGGTACTTCACAATAAATAACAAACTGATACTGTTCCAGAGATGGCTTATTTCCCAAAAGCCTAAGCATAAATAAAGAAATTAATAAATTATTCAATAGAAATTGTTGTTTCATTTTCTTCCTTAATATCTTCTTTTCAGAGTGCGTAATTTGAAGCAGCACAGTTCTTTAACAGAAAAATTCCGGGGGGAAAAAAAAAAAAAAACAAAAAGAAGATTGGAGTCTGTTGTTGGAGAAGCAGATTTATAGAGATAAAAATCAGTTAGCTCCCCAGAATGCAGAAAAAAGTAATTTTACTTGGGTTTGAGGAATTTGGTGCAAAGCTCTGATCTAGAAAGCAATATATACAGTTATTAAACAGTGTAAGGGGATTAACTCTACAGAGTGTTATTGGCTACTCTGGTCTCATTAACTACAATTTTATTTAGATAAAAATGTCATCTTAAACATCACTTCTGCATCATAAGTGAGATCTGAAGAATAACATTAAAAATAAGTACACATCAGCAGTTCCCCAATCTGCGGCAGCTTTCTGGGGTCTCCTCTGAAACTCACGATTGAAATTGCGGTTTTGATTTGCAACATGCCCATCAGGAGAAACTGCTTTTAAAAAGAAGTTGTCCTGTGGAATGGGAGAAGTGTTTTCTGAGAGGCAGCTTCACTGAAGCATGTACAAGCTGAACACAGAAAGCTGATGTCTGTCTGCCTCTCTTTCTTCCAAGAAAGGAATGAAGAAAGGTTAGGGAAAGAGCTCTGTGTTCCCGGTGGACTTTCGCCTACTTTCAGATTTTATTAGGGAACTGTAAAGCTAATTAAGTGTATGATAACTTCAGTAACTGCTTTTCATGCAGAATCACAGACCACAAAATAACGAAAGCCTGAATGGAAAAGTCCGTCTTTCAAACTCAGAGCAGCTCAGAGAAGGCAGTGGATATTTCAGCAGGCTGCAGCAGAGCTTCCGCAACGCCACGAGGACCGAGCAACCCTCAAGAGGTGTTCAAAAACGCCACCAAACACCAGAGAAAATCCCGACATTTCTCACGGTCTTCGCTTCCGAAAAACACCCACAGGACACACCAAAGGGCACGCGGAAGATGGAGGCACGACCGGGCGCATGGGCGGCACTGCAGGCAGCCCGCATGCCCCGCTGACGCCGGTGGGACGCCTTCGGGATGGAGCGTCCTCCCCACCACGCTTCAGAGGCAGACGGTGACCTGCAGAAGCCTTTAGGAACCAAACTCCTACCAAAACTAACAGCAGCCGGGTACCTAGGTATTTTTTTTGGACTCTAGACGCAGGAAAAGCGCGAAGCCAGACACGCAGACAGGCAGAATGTCCCCAGAAGCCAATTCACACACGGGGCCACGCAACGCTGCAGACACACGCTCACATGCTAGGGTACTGCTTGTTACCCCAGGGGTATGCTCCTTCCCTCCGGGCACAAAGCAAAGCTATTAGTATCTTCCTGAAAGATTTGTCTCATGCTTTCACAGGGGCCAAATTTCATGTATGCAATAGCCTTTCGGGGCAGTATGATTATTTGCAAGTAGAACCGTTAGTACATTTCACTAAACCACTCTGCATTCAATTTCCTACATTACCTTAGCCACAAGCATACAGTACATCTGCCTCCAAAAGGAGGTACAGTATGTAACCCTACAAGTACTACCACACGAATTACTAGTAACCTGACTCAAACACCATTTGCAAAGGCCCCCTTTGTTATTAAATTAATGTTTGTTTCTACACTACCCACGAAGATTTGGAGCGTTGGGGTGGTTTTGGTCCATCTGCTCTAAACTTTCTAAACAGCATTCACAGCCTTCGATGTTTTACTACTGAACGTGATGAGGGCTGAACAGGGTGGAGGTTCTGAAACTTCAGCGAGGAGAACAAAAGGCTTTGGCCATGAAGAACATCCTACCTCTAAAAAAACTACAAGGGACAGCCTCCATACTGAATTCTTACCCAAAACCCAGGTATTTCAGTATACTTTTTACATATTTTATTTATTTGCTTTTGAGCAAAAAATAATGCTAGTACAAATCCTAGCGTGGAAGCAACTACATTTTCATACATTTGCATGAAACTTGGCTTCCACTGGTTTCATACACTTGCTTAAAGCAGAACATGCTGGCACAGTTTATTCATCTTGCCGTACGAAAATAAACTGTGCTTCCACACGCTCCTACCCAAACGTAACTGCCTACACAAGTGAAGTTATCCTGCTACATCAGTATAGGCACTATTTAGGATGGGCAACAGAAACATGAATCACTGCAGATGAAGAGATGCACAGAAAAACAAAAGAGGCTGCACGTCTCAACCGCTTAGGTTGTCTCCTGATTGTAGGGAAAACTATGAGTTACGTTGTTTCGTTGTATTCGAGAGGTGACCTGCTATAACTGTCATGGTACTAGGCTGGAAAAACAATGCATTTAACACCGTGATGTCATTCCACCCACTACCAGTTGCCACGGTCTCACAGCATGCCAATAAAACTTACATTTCTAATTTTGAAAAATGTCTTTTTTTAATAATCTTCAAAAAACTTACAAAAATGGAAGAGGGCATAAGTCCAACATCAAGAGTATCAGCCCCTCTTAGGTCATACTGCGTATCACCTTCAGCATCCTACTCCTTATCTCTCTCCTTCCCCAGGAGGCCTCTAGTCATCACCATTCCCGTATACCTGTGTTAATATTCAGGGATCAGATCCCCCGAGTCAGTCCTAAACTGTCTTCGGTGCAGTACTGCGTGCATTGCTCCCCACTCCTCAGTACCAATATTCTCACCATTTTAAGTCAATATTAATTATTAACAAAGAGAAAGAAACACCCACGGCAGAATTGCCCTCTGCCATACTGCAGGCTTTGAGGTTTTTTCTTAGGCTAAAGAACAAAAAAGTTAACGATCCCATTTTAAACATCATCATGCATCAGTGATCAAGACTTAAGCTTACTATCCTGCAAACAAAAACAACGACCAAGAAAAATAAAAGTTAGTGGGGTGTAACCTGTTATAAAGAGATGCAGGGACAGCATTTCTAAATAGGGTGCTGGTTCCACAAATCAACTCAGCTAATACTCCATCATCAGGCTACAACGCTGGCAGTGATGTGTAATATGTGGTATTTGTGGCACTACTGGGGAAAACTATTTTAAGTCTAATTAACATGAAATTTTTAGAATGCAAGTGCTTTTCATTTATACATAAAACAAAATGCCGTGACATTTCTCCCATCCATTTATTATAAACAAGTTAACTACTGTGTAACAAATAGCTCCTGCTAGAATCTGTATGTTTTGAGGATGTCAGAGAGCTGACTTAGGCAAATAAGATGAACCACAGTAGTTAATAGCTTATGGCATACTTATAACAAAACAATGACTTTGTAAAAGCTCTTGTTGTCAAATTAAGGCTAAGCTATTTCCACTGGAGTAAGTCAATTATAAGCAGTCATTATCTGTTTAACTTGATTCAAACCTAGAATACTATAAACACTTTCATTTTGACACATTCATAACTGCATACATTTGAGAGCTGGATATTATAAAGCTTAAGAGAGAAAAGCTAGGTATATTGCCACATAGCTTATTCCCTGACCACATAGCATCTAAACTTTTCAATGCTGGCCGAAGCTCACCACCACGCTGAGGTCTACATGCTACGTGAATTGTGACGAACAAAGCTTTAGGCAGTATGAACCGTCCCAGGACTCCTCACAGCTCCTCGCTAAGGACAAAGTGAGGACTGTGCAACAGAAAGACTTTATGTTTGCCCACTGGAATTCCCCGAGAGCCATTTGAATGACATATACACTCTCCCCTCCTCAATTCCATGAAAGCACTGACAGGTGAATTCCTACCTACTTTTTTCAGGCAAGCAGTCCCATTTGGCCTGAAGATGAATTACTGAATGCTGATGAATAAGATGGTGGTAGCTGGCAGCAAAGCGTTGCGTGGTAAGATGGTGTGAAACAGTACATATGTCAATCTATCAAACATGATAATGTAAGCAATCTGAACCCATTTTTGGGCTGAACTATTGTACAATACTTCACCCAGATGGAAGAAAGAGATAAACATTTTATGCTTCAGACATATCAAGTGTTAGGAAGTAAAATTAAACCTAAACTGGAAAACTACCAATTTTACATGCCAGAGCATATATAAAGAACAACACAAGCATGAAGAAAAATTTTATGCAGCAGATTTTCTCCCTCATTATTGCACAAATTAATTATATTTGTTTCCTATGATAAACAGCAGCATGTATTTGACTGTAGATTAAAAGGTGTAAAGATGATAGTTTACTCATTAGCAAACACAGCATTTGCACTTCTTTCGTCCTCCTTCCGTTGACAAAATGTTTACAAATCACGTAACTCGTGACAACGTTATCAGGACATGAATCTTACAAGTGGTGCGTGCGTACATAATAACCTGAGGGTCAACTCAGACCTAAAGCACAGGCAGGTTTGCCATGACTAATGTAAAGCCACAACTGGCCTCTAAAGGATAAAATTAAATAGAAATATATTTTCATTCAAATCAACCTGACAGCCTATGTAAATGTAGTTTCACATTTAAAAATTATCAGCTGCAACTGAAATGCAATGCCAGCCTCTACGCTGTCTTCAAAGTCATTGCCAGCTAACTCCTCTAAACAGATCTTCTGCTCCATCCCTATTGTCCGTCTACATGAACAGGCAGCACAATTTATCAAGTGCTAAGCTGCAAAAAATACTCCTCTAAGTATATTAATGACGTGGTTTCCCAGCATTTGGAGGACAGTGTTTATCAAACAGTCTCCAAAGCTAAAAAGCACAAAATCTACTCAGTTTACAGACTGACCTGTAAAGCCTTACAGTGTATGAGATTGGGGGAAAAACACTACTGAATACGTAAACAGTTGGTACTTGGTCTCTTCATGTGTTGCTATATTCCTGGGTTTGTGTATGTCAAATCCGTATTTGGTTATCTTTCCAACTAAAAATAAACTCCCCAATGTCTACTAACTGATGCCAAGCCAGTCAAGAGAATTCCTGAACAGCAAAACTAAGACAACTGGGCTCAGAAACAAAACTGATTGCCAGCTCACATAGAGAAAAAATGTCCAGTCCTGCATTCTGCTGAAGCCAGAAAGAATACTGACAACTCCCCCTCTCTTTCGAGAAAAATCAAAGTAATGGAGCAGGTGTTTGCTGTGGAGGAAGGCAGAAATCCCAGCCTTCTGGCAGAGACAGGCATGTGAGTAAATGTACTGAGGAGAAAGTAGCAAAGGGTTTATTTTATAAACCCTTGAATAGGGTTCCGCAAGTCCTGATGTGCTCCCCAACTTTCACAATGTACTATGTTTTCAGAACTGCTGGTTAGCAATTTAACTCAAGGGAGGTACCGGGGTGGGGGGATTTTGATCTTCAAAAATTCTCTTGGAGTAAAACAATGACTTTCTGCATCATGCAAATATAAAGTTTAATTATTTTTAACTTGAAAGGGAGACAGATCAATACACAGGATAATCTACTGTTATTTGGATTACGAAGACTTCTTAGAGTTTACAATCACAAAAGTGGTTATAATCCTGCAATTACTATAAAGCTAATTGGTAGTTTCTTTTTGCCTGTGTTTTCGTGTTGTCAGTGGGGCAGTAATGAAAATGAATGCCACATTTGTGAGCAGAATGTCTGTAGGCTTGTTTACCACATTTCCAACAACAACGTCTGCTTTATCATGCATTTCAAAGCAGAGATAATTTAAGGATCTTTGAATTTCATACATAAAAATACTTTCTAAAATATCAAATGTAGAGTTCCTTCAGATGGGGCGGGAGTGGGAGACTTAAAAGTGAAGTGATGATCTCACATACTATAGGCAAGCAATCCACCTGAAACAGACAGCACACGGACTTCGAATGATTCATCTGTATTCAAAACTGCGCTCAGGTAAACCACTTAGTGTTTAATCCTCCTACAAACATAATTCTGCAGACAATTTCACCATCAAAACCAGCATCTTTAAGCCTCCTTTCACCTCCTGAAAATATAGTTATTGCAGCACCTATTAAGCTTTTTATTCCACTTACCTTTGAGTAACTTCTGCCCTTCCATGATGTTTTGGGAGATGAACGCTGCGTAGTCTTCTTCTGAAAAGCCAGGCTTGCATGTGGGTCTAACTGTAAGATCCCCATTGTGTGCCTGCAAAAACAAAACAAGAACACACCCCATGACTTTTGTCATTTGGGAAGATGCTGTGCACCCAAGGACTAGGTGTTTAGGCACGGGCAAACCTCAATAGTAAAGCAGCGTGCAAGCAGAAACTGCTTGTGCTGAAGTGCCTATCTCTTGGAGCGGATCCATACTGTAGCGACAAAAATAAAATGGGCCAGAAAGTAGTTGCCTGACTACAATAGAAAGCATTGTTTGTAGGAAGGCTGGGATACTGGGCACTGTCAGAAGAAGGGAGCAAACAAAGAGCAGCAATTCATCAAGACGAGCTGTGCTTGCGCTGGAGCCACACAAAGGCCTGATGCCGCAAAATCCCAATCACTGAGTTTTGCTGTCGAGAAACTGGGCAAGCCCCAGGACTAAGAAAGAGAGGCGTCCCAGCTCACGGCAGCCACAGGAGCTGGTGAGCAGCTAAAATCCCCTTCGCCCTGCAGCCATCTCTATGACCGGAGGGGACAGAGGGAATGCCCAATCGAAAATGTAACAATGCCACCGAATAGCACAGTCCCACACACAACCTGCCAGGATCCAGGGGGAAGCATCCACCTAAACACCCAGCTGCGCTGCTGCAACTTTGGACTGCGCAGCAGGGAACCAGCCCCTGCCACAGGGATGGGTGAGTCCGGTCGTGGCAGCCCAGGCTCCTTGGTGTAGGGTACACATTCCCCAGCGAGGAGGGTCCCAGACCCCAGCTCCAGCCAACTCACTGAAAGCACATAAGCCAGTGATTTATGCCTAACAAGTGCCAGGTGATTTATGCACAAACAACTGCTGGTGGCAAGGGATTTCTAACGCTCCCGAACTGTCGGCAGGGCTAGCCAGAGCATCGCTTAGCGATGCAGGCTGTGCCTCCAACGCCTCCAGTCCCAGCAGCGCAGGCTTAAGCCAGGCGACCAAGAGAGTCACTTCCCCAAGAAAGTGCAACTCCAGGCGTGCACCTGCCTCCCCGGAGAGAGGAGCACAGCTCTCCCCGGCTTCCCAAAACACTCCTAGACACAGACGACGCTGCATTACAGGGAGAAAGAGAAGGGAAGAGGAGCGAAGGGTCCTTTTGGATAAGCTTACTAAGCAGAAAGCAAGCCAACCTACTCTGCTGAAAAATCAAGCTCGGGAGATGGATGCCAGCTACTGCACGGGAAGAGCAAGGAAGCAGCGGCTCCGTGGACTCTGACCGTCGCTGGCAAATGTTGCCGTTAGGAAAGATTTCAAAGCGTCTGACTGAAGATAATAGGCTTTGAATCTGAAATCACCCAATTATAACAACAGCGCTCGCTAGATGAGAGTGCATCGGGGCTACTTCTGCACACCCACCAACCTCCCGAGGGCTCGGACTCGGGACATCTTCAGAGATTCAACTCGGCACAGGGGGATTCAGGCAGAAAAATAAGCGGCTCTTGCTTCTGCAGCCAGTCCAACACGAAATACAGCAGCCGCCCCGCTCGCACCGTTACACTGCAGCCACGCGTTCAGGCATTTGTTGATGTTCTGCAGATATCCCTTCATTGCGGGGAGGGGAGGAACCCCTAAAAACCCAAACTTTTCAGACCGTTACCCCCCAGCGCGGTCCAGGCCCACTCGCTGGGTTTAAGGGCTTGTAAAAATAAAAAGTTAAAGGCACCGCCACGGCGGCGGCAACGGAGGGGCGACTCGCACGGAGCGGGCAGCGC
>VZSC01010775.1:392528-439689 GCA_013398225.1 Steatornis caripensis
TGGCACCTCGCGGAGCAACGCGGGGACGGCGGGCGGGGAGGGTCTCGAGGGCTCCGCGAGCGCGCAAGGGGAAGAGCGGGAGTTCGCCTGTCCAGAGAACAAACTTACGTGTCCAAAGACGAAAAATCTTAACATATTGAGGGAAAAAACCCGAGCATATCCAGGGGAGGGACCTGTCCACTGAGGAAAAAGTAGCATTTCTGGGGAAAACTAATATATCCAGCAGAAAGATGTACCCAGTGGGGAGGAAACTGACACGTGCAGGTGAGAAACAAGAGGATCCAGTGAGGAGAAACTGGCGTGTCCACAGGAAAAGCTGATACGCGCAGGGGACGATGAGTGTACCCAGTGAGGAGAGCACAGCGCGGGCTGTGAGGGAAAGGTAGCATGAGTGGAGTAGCGTAGCCACGGGAGCAGCGAACGTATCGGGGAGCAAGAAACTAATATAGCCAGAGAAGAAAACCTGGCATACCTGGGGAGAGAAAAAATGACACCAGAGGAAATCACAGCCCCGCCATGACAGAGACCCAGTTCCTCACCCGCAAAGGCCTGTGCTGAAGAGGCCTTTGGGAGGGCAAGGCCTGGCAGGGCGGCCGGTGCTGTGGCGCGGCAGGGAGCAGGTGGTTTGCAGAGCTGGGAAGTTGGTGTCGGGGTGGGCTCTGGCATGTGGGTCTGTGAGCACCGCAGTTCAGGCTCGGCGCTCGCGTTGATCAAACCTTGGGCAGAAAGAGGCAAGGGCACGGCAGGGGCCTTCCTGAGAAGATAATAATTTGGGTGAAGAGTGGTTTCAGGATAAAGTGGAGAAATGCGTAGTGGCTGAACTAGCTCCTCAGCCGTGGACGTGAGCCCGTCTGAGCCTGGCCCTTCTTTTCTTAGAGGAAAACAGGCATATCAGGCCTAGTCCATGTTCACATCAGTAGCAGATAAAGCTAACTTCACTAAACTGGAAGTTTTGCGGTGTAAAAATAAAGGCAGATCAAAACAGGGCCAAAACTGGAAAGAAAGAAAGCGAAACTTAGGTCAGTTTAGTTTTCACAGAAGACTCAGAATGGAAAGCAGCGGGTTTGAGTGCTAAGTATGGCTCCTGCTATTTTCCTCCAGTGTGACCCTGGCATCCAAATATGATCTTTTTCCTTTCTGAATGCAGCTCAACTCCGCAAACAGGAGTTCTCAGGCATGTGTATTTTGTGCATATAAATCCAACATCGATTTGCATAAATAGAAGCATACTATCTGATGTACGTGCAAAATCAGACATCGCAGCTGAAAAATCTGGCCATTAAACTATTCTTTTAGATTCACACATTTTCAAAGGAATGAGACACATAAATCCACTGACTGCATCTTTTGCTATTGAGTAGATTTAATAGCATTGTGTTAACACCTAGAGACATTAGCAAAGAACTGAGACCTCATTGTATTAAGCTCTGTAGACACAAATAATGAAAAGATTGTTCCTACCCCACCAATTTACAGTCTTAGTGGATTATGTGGTTTATTTTGGTTTTAAACAAGTATTTCTGAGTTTGTTATAAAACAAATGCCATCATTGTATTGAATTTTGTGTATACCCTTCTTTATGAAGCACTTCCACAAAATCAGAAATAATCAAGTGACACTATCATACCAAAAATAAATCCTTGTATGTATATATAAAAATCTAAATTTATTCCTTTTATTTTTATCCTACATTCCAAAGTTTGGAGTAGATTGTGCCAGGTTGAAGGGCAGCTGCGGTTGTTGCTATTTAAGTAAAAATACAAGTACACTGGAGACTTCTTGGGATACTTTGGATTTGTGCAACTACAGTGTGGGTATTTCCTTGTGAACACCTATGGCCAGTTATTTTGACTCTTTGCTGGACTACAGCTGTTGCTAGGCATGTGGTCGCTCTGTTTGATAACTTTGTTAATATGACAAGTTCTACAAGTATTGTCAAAATAAATCTGACACCACAACAGATTGTGAAGAAAAGGCAGAGCAGTAGTGGAAAAAAAAATAGAATTCTTCAACATGTTTACAGTTGATTTCCAATCTGATGGCAAATTAATTTTTTTTTTTTCCCAAACTAGTGTGCCATGCCTCTTTCCTAAGCTGTGGTAAGTGGCTCTGTAGTTGGGGAACCAGTCTGCAAAGAGTAAGTCTGCTTTTCAGTTATGTTTCTAATAACACTGGCCTATGTGAGACAGCAGGTACCTTCCCAAACTGAGATGTTTCCAGAAGGATCAGAAGAGGATACAAATCCAGTGTTCAGACAATGGAAATCACTGGTTTACTTGTGTGGTGGTTTTCACTCTACCATTTTCCTTCAACTCTTGACACCCCGATTAATTTTGGAAGGAATTGAAGTTTTGCTAACCGATTAGCTACAATTTCAACTACCTCCTTGTTTAGAAGCACTTAACATCAAGTGCACATGAAATGTCTTTCTTCATATCTTTATGGAAAAATTAAAATATGCATTTATATTTTTGTACCTATTGAATTTTTCACAAACTATTGCATTTAAGCGTGCAGGTCTGAGCTGGGCCTGAACATACGCTGTTTGGGAGGGTAAGCTTCAGACTCCCGCTTCACTTTGAGTCTGCTGGGAGACTGGTTAAGAATTGGTATTCTTGCATGAAAAGGAAATAGGAAGCTCTACCGTCCAACATATGGATGCTACAAGATGTGGATTTGGCTGTATGAAGACATTTAAGAGCGTACACGTGCACAGTAAATCAACTTGCTAAACACCTCAAGAGCAAAACTGCCGATCCTGAGAGCCAACTTGCTGTACTGCACAACACTCAAGAGAATAAAAGGCTGATAGATGAGACATCTACAGAACTGACTATGCCAAGATAACGAGGAGCGTGGAGTCCACAAGGGATTTTTCTCTCCTTGATGCACACATGTAATTCCTATTGACAGCAGTGGGAGTTACACGTACATATCAAGGGGACAATAGAACCCTTAGTGGTGGAGATGAGTATCAGATGTGAGCTGTGTTACTACGGATAGAAAACCAGAGAGAGGGAGGTGTGATCACTGAGGGACAGTACAACATAAAATAAAATTGTCAAGCAGCCATCAAATATGTGAAAGCATGGGAATAACAAATTAAATGGACAGGAGGTGAGAACACAAAGTCTCAAGGGACTTTTGCCTTCTTAGCTTAGGGCTGAGATCTGAATTCCTTATGTGGGAAATATTCCCGCTGGCTTAACCTCTTTAATTCTCTGATAAGCAAATGTTTCGCTGAACTCGAGTAAACAGTTATGGCCTAGATGCTAAGGATAAAAAGTGGTTTTATAAAAAAATTGACAACAAAGGAGAAATGAAATTAATACAGTGTGCAGACCACGTCTTAGGTTTCTTCTATATGATCTGATGATTTTTGCTTCCTCTTCGAAGAGATAGCTACTGACCGGTGATTTGGAAATTACTAGTTTTGGTTTGTGTCACAAGTAATAACAAAAGAAGAAATATGTACAGAACCACAGAAATAATGATGATTCTGGATTGATTGATTGATAATGGCGAATTACGAGTTTATGTCAGCACTTCCAAACTGAAGTGAGTGAGAAATGCCTTCAGATTTAATTCATATTTGAGATCTTTTTAGGAGGTGTAGGAAAGATGGGACAAGATGGAAATGAACAGTAAAGTGAAAGGTAAATCAAAGCTGTAGAGAAATTAATGGATCAGGAAAAGACATAAGCATCTACCAGATCTGGACAGAAACCAACAGAGGAAACAAAGATGCTCCTGAGTAGGAAGACCACAACCACAGGGGAAAATAAGTAACAGTAAAAGCCAGTCTTTGGTACATTTATGTAATTCCTTAAAGCAACAGCAAATCACTGGAACTACACAAATGGTTGGGCACATCTCAAAATTCTGGATTACTTAAGATCTGGCTCCAGTACAAAATCTAAAGACAAAATGATGAGTCACAGAGGAGAAAGTGACTTGAAGAAAGAATCCACAGGAAAAAGCAGCACTGAACAGCAACAGAATATGCATTAATCCAAACTGTTTCTGTACCACCCTGCATGTGCTTCCTGTGTGCTGGCATGCTGAGAAAGACACAACTATCTTCCTGGTTAAACAGATATTTTCAAGTCACATTTTCGGTCCTGCTAGACATGCCACAATGCCAAGGAATTTGAACTTTCTTTTACACTATCTACTCATCAGTACATTATAGCTTCTATCGATTCCCCTTCTGAGTTGGTAATGTGAATGGCAATGAGGAAGATACAACTTCAGAGGCCCTATAGAAAACATTCCTGCTCAGTTAATTACACTGACCAAGGGAGGCCAACTTTAGTGCAGTCTGACCTCCAATTATGAGACACGCCGCGGTCTCCTCACTGAACTCCGTGAGCATTAATGGCAGCATGCCAGCAATGGCTATATTAAAATCAATTTAAAAATCCCAGTTCGGCGTCTCTTTCACCTTAGGTGAGGTAACACACATTATACTAATGTAACTCTTATTAAAATATTGTAAAACAAAATTGACCTATGCAAAACAGTAAAATTTCTACCTTTTTTTGATTCATTTATTGTAGTCTTGCAAAAACAAAGAAAAATGGCTAAAGTAGACTGAGAGGTTTAATAGGTCTGTGTCATTACAGTGGACTGCACTTTAAAGCAGTGGTATTAAAAAAAAAAGCAGAATTAGGTTTGTTCTCAGAGGATACAGTGAGTGCCTATTTATGTCAATATGTCCCTTGTAACAGCTTCAGAGAAGTGACCTCCCTGGCTCACGGACAAACCTGGGTGCGTCAGACACAGAAAGTCACCAGGGAGAATATACTGCAAGAGATCCCTAATGCAGCAGGTGATCAGCTCCTCAGGCTGCTCCATGATGCAGTGCCTTGTATTCACAGAAACAATTAAACCCCACCAGATTTAGTGAAAAAAAAAAATTAATAGCCATTGTGCCATTTCACAAATGGGAGGAAGGCCGCAGCCTCCTGGTTTCCCAAAAGCCTCCCCAGACTTACTGATTTTAAGGCATTCTTCATAAAAGTTTTTGTTTAAGCACGATGCAGCCATCATCTCCGAAGCAAAGTTACCTGAAGTAGTTATCGTCTGAAATGGTTGCATTCACGGTAGGCTTTACACTGTAACAGCAATCTAAGAACCTTATCAAAGTAAGATAAACCAAGTGATTTTCCCCCCCCCACCCTCTCCATGCACCCTCCTCAGCAGCTAGAGGAGGAGATGCTTTTTCTAACAAGTCTTGTCCCCGTGATCTGCAGTGCCACTGGGTACGCTCACACTTGCAGATTCCACGAGGTATCAGGGAAGGGGGCAGGATCTAACCTGTGAAGCCCTATAGTTCTGTCACTTTTAATCATCACACACTAGAAAACTGCAAATGTATAATTAAACTTTATGTCCCGAGTTTCTTACAGGGACTGCTGAAGCACAATGAGGATTTTTCAGACTTGCAGCTTTTGCTGTTTTTACAGCAATTCTCCTCATCGCTTCACCGTTGCGTTTCTTTGTCCCCTCCCTCTTGGTGGACATGGCTTTATCTACACTGAAATGCTCACATAAATGTAACTTGTTCCAGTCCCGATCTCAAAATAATTTACACTGGTACAAGCAGCAATATTAATAAATAAACATCCAGCAAAAACATGAGGTCCAGATGAGGCTTTCTTAACATTACTGACAATACATGCTTTTCTTCTTTATCAGAAAAAAAGGTTATGTTTTCTTCAACACAGTTTGGTAAAGCATAAATAGAAGTTATATTCTGATCTCTCTCTGCCTTTTGTGGCACCCAGCTTGTTTGTATGCCTTCCAAATAGCTTTTCTTCCTGAATCTATCCAACAGTTTTAGCACCACGGCAGATACTCTAAATTGTTTGTGTGTGCATGGTAAATGCTGAGGCAGAACTCCTCGGAGAAAGCACTGGTTACCTTTTAAATATGAAGTCATTTTCTGGAGCTGTCAGCATTTTTGGTCAAAAACCGCCTGGAAGACAAAGCCCTTTACAAGAGACAGCTTTGACAGCCTGTGGATTTGAATAGTAGAACTGAAAAGATAAAAGAAAACTCGGGGAGCGGGAAGAGAGAGGAATAGTGGTGCTCTTGTAGGAGATTATGACAAAACATCAAGTGCTGAAAGAAATTCAGTATGTTTCTAATTAAAAAAAGTAGTGAGAAATTTACAGTGTTTGTCTCCATACAACTTCAGTCAAGCTAAAGATGTATATGAAATTTATTTGAACATCTGAATCACTGATTTAGCTATAAATGAAGATAATAATATGATGTGGAGGAATTCTACTAATAACATTACATGCCTAAGTGAAATAAAGCCTAGATAAAAGAAGGGGAACTATTTAGGAACATTATATTCATGGTAAGCTGAATAATATGGACTGGCTGGAGGCCAAGAATAATAAAAAGGTCCTATACACACACGTATAAGCAAAAAGGAAGAGAAAGAGTAGAGTCATGCAGGTTAAAATTTTGGTAACTGCCATTGGCAGTTATCACCTGACTCTACTGTTCAACTATTTTTTTATGTTGGTGGAGTTCTTGCTTGAGCCCAGAGAGTAAACATAATAACTTCTGCCTTTTGCCAGTGTCTAGAAATACCTGAACTCCAAAGTTCGTGCGTTCATCTAACAAGATTATCTGTGGTTATCCTGTTAATGCTGGCCAATAGATCCTGTGGTCTCACATCACTTAATCTGTCCCTAACTGCACACATGCTTCCAAGTCAGATGGTAATGGTGTCTAGGACACATGTACGGGCACTAAAAATATTGGTACATCCGAGACTGGGTAATCTCCAGCTAAAAAGTAACTCTCAGTGGATAAGTGAGTGTTTTCAGTCTCTTTGAGAGAGAAATACGATGGGAGATATTCCTGCACCATCTTCCATTACGAGCTACAGGCAGACTTGTGGTTTAATAAAGCTTATTGTAAGTGACATTACTTCAGTGATTCTGATCATGCCGATCCATCAATAGGAAATGGCAAAATCATGTAACAGGTTTTATTGTAGCCTAGGAAGGAGCACAGGATTTAGATGGGACATTTTTATTATAAGAGTTTAACAACAAATACAAATTATATCTGGTGCAAGTTCTGGGCTGAATCAGGTGTGCTTTGTTTTACCTGTACTTTACTGTGCTGTTTTGATCTTTCAACAGAATGGTCATTTACACAGCTGATCCTCAAGTATTTTATGAGAGATAAATCTAATAACCTTTCCGTGAAAACCTCAGCAGGATGTGGGCACTATAATAATCCCTATGCAAGCTACCACATTGTATTGTATGCTGTCAGACAACTCAATTATTTTCTTCTGGATCTAACATAAGGTTCTGTTTAGTAAACATGATGAGAGTCAAACTTTTACATATATATATAAAGTGCTTAATTTGCATGCAAAATTGCCGTAAGTATGTATGCAAATAGGAAAACTCATGCACAGATGACTAATTAAGTGTATTTATGTGAGAAATTACCCAACACACGCATGGAATCTCAGTAATCGTACACACAACTCAGATGTGCAATTGCATATGCATTTTGGACACGTAACTGATTGAAAAAATTGTTTCTCAGTACTGTGTTGGAATAACTGATGTGCAGAGCACATACGACAACTGGTAGGGCTTTTGAAAGAAACTGCAAAGGCTTCTGAGGAGCTTTACAGTAAGAATGGAATTTATGATCTCTACCATTACTGTTTTCCAGTTCACTTATAACCACAGTGTGCAAATCTATGGCTTGAAAAGAGCCATTTCTGTAAGTACTGTAAAGAAATACTCAGCAAAATAAAATTACTGTGATGGCACAAGAGATGGTGTCATTAAAATTGAACCTGAAGTTTGTAGCCTGCTGTTGCCTGTCCAGTACTCGTTTTGGAAATAAGTGGGAAATTTTACTTCCTGTGTCTTGACCAAGCGCCCTTTCATGTCATCCTTGCAGGGTTTGTAGTACGACAGTACAATATCCCTTTGGAAGGTGCAGTGAGGTTTGGCGAAAAAAAGGGTATCTGTCTGTTTTAATTTTCCAGGTGTTGACATTATTATCGCTTCCTTTATCCGTAAACACTGATTAGTTCTCTTTATATCCCCACAGTTAGAAAGTTCATGCTAACATTGTTAAAGTTCAATACAGTAAACGAATTCTTTCGATATAATACAATAAACATCCCTGACACCAATGTCCTGCAAAGGAAAATACCTGTCCATATTGTTTTGATACTGGCTGCTGAAAGCAGGGATACATCCTCAGCCTGCTGTGTGATGTTTTCCTGTTTTCTCTTCTGTCCACTGTGTTTATAACCAGGTATAATAGCAGGTAGGGTAGCACCTTTGTATTTATGCACGACGTATAACTTGAGGTCAAACGTTTGAGTAAGTCAGTCACTAACACAGGCAAAAGATACCGGTCTGCCTTTATGGGCACAGTCAAGCAAGGAACACACACAATGGGAGCAGGAGAAAAGCGACCGGAAAGGGATGTGTTGCGATCGGTTTGCTCAGAGCCAAAGGGCTGTTGTGGTGGAGAGACAGACTCAGCAGCGTTGTGAGGCTCTGAATGTGAACAGTCAGAGAAGAGGGAAAAGGGACGCTTTGGGTTGGTTTGACTCAGAACAAAGTTGCTCAGATTAGATTTCAGAAGGCAGTGTTTGAAGTAGACTTTCTGCCACTAAGTGGTGCTAGATACAGTACAGCATCTTTATGATACCACAGTTTACAAGGAGGAATAAACCAGAACGCTGTCAAGCTGATTAGACTGATGTAGACACTTAACAAGTGTCCATTATGTTGATTTAATCCTTCTGTGGCACTGGATAAATCTGGAGGAAGAACAGGCCAATCCATATGATTAAAGAAATCCAAAGATTGAGCCCTGGCATATAGCATCTGAAGTGGAGGATTACAGAAAACAATTCTCATTTTTTTGAAAGCTTTGTCTGGCTTATTTTTGTTCCTTTTTAATTATTAGTATCATTTTCTCCTAGTTTGTGGGGCTTAGAACCTGAAATACTTACCAACAAAAAAAAAAAAAACAAACCCTGAAGAAAAAACCCTAGGTTTAATTAATACTTGCAATTATTCCAGAACTAGTAATCTTATTTTTAAAACAGGTGCCCTATTTTATATCAACTTACAAAAAAAGTAGAATATGTCTTTCTGGAGTATGTATCTACACGTAGATTTACTCCCTCCCAACCTCCAAAAAAGATGCAATTGAAAAATAGGATGTAAATTTGGAAGGAGAATGCAAGCTTGCAATTTCTGCTATCCTCAGTCCCAGGAGAAGTGTAAATACAGCAAGCAGAGGAGCTATTTTGGCATTTTGACACCCATGCAAACTCTTGCCCTGAGAAACCGTACATACATGCTGCCTCTCAGTCGTGGCTGATGCAATACATCTGGGTAGGGATCAGTGGACAAAACTGCTCTGTCCCAGGAATGGAGAGACTGAGTTCAGGAATCACAAAGCCTTCCTCCTTTATTGAAGGAGGAGGAATTTGTTTAACCACAGTCTGAGAAGCAGCTTACACCTTTTCTTGACCACTGGTCTGTCCCAGAAAATGAAGAAAGGATGGGGAGAAAGGATGGGGCAGCGAACAATCACTCACCCTCCAGGATCCCGCCCGGTCTACTGCCGCATTTCTCAGCTCGTGAAGGAGCAAATTCAGTACTTTGTATTTAGACATCCAGGTAGATGGCATGTCTACAGCCAGGCCCAGACACAACCTGGGAATCAGCACTTTTCATCAGATCAATGGACCCTAAAACATTGCCTCATGCTGAAACCAGTGAATATCTGCGTGTGTGAGTTGTTCTGCTGAGCAAAATGCCTTTTAAAAAAAGAGGTGGAACTTCCGAGGAGAGAATTAGTGCCTTTTGTGGGCTGTATTTGTGTGCAGGGTGCCGGTTTATTCACAATATTCCCGGAGAAGTGATTTAAATCAAAGAGTCAAAAGCCGAAAGGGTATCAAAGCTGTACAGGCACTGATTACTACTATAAATTTTGCTGAAACAAGCTGATGCTTTGCTGATTCTTTGGTCCTTTTCTGGTAAAAATATTCAGAAGATGCCAGTGTTAACTCACAACATTGACTTCTCTGTATTTTTCATTTTTTTTCCATGAGATTATTTTTAGCTGCTGTGCATTAGCTCTGCTTCTGAAAAATATTGATAGGTAAAGACTGTAGGTTCTTCCTGAAAATAACAAATGATTTATTGACAGAAACGCAATGATACAAATATATCCATAAAACTAATGTTCCCCACGACCACTGGTTTTGAATGAAGTTAGAGACAGATGGTAGAAACAGATGTTAATTCCTCAGGAGAGAAAGAAATATCATAGGTAAATCAGTTTTACACCAGAAAATCTGATAAAAATGAGTATAAGAGCTGAAAAATAAGTAAACTTCTAACAGAAGAACAAACCCTTTTCATTTTTAGAGGAAATAGCAACACCCAAAATAACTGTATACGAGTTATTTATACAACAGCATAATTTCTGAACCCCAAACAATAGCTAGATGCAAACACATAATAAGAAACAGTAGCTGTCCAAAATGTCCTCTGGAGAGAGCAGCAGGAATGCAAAATTACAGTGTCATGAACAGGGTCAACCAGAGAACCACAAACAATGTGGTTCTTCTGACATTTACTTCTTTTCTTTGCGCCACCAAAAATATTAGCAAATCAGAAATTTGCGTAAAGGAACAATCTAACAGGTAAATATTAGATGACCCTAGCAATTATTCTCCATTCATACCAAGCTTTTGATGTATTAAAGTAATAAGCTATCCCAAACAAGGAAAAATGTGAAAACTCCAAAAAAACCCATTCCTGAATCAAATATCTGAATTAGTTAAAATATTATTTGAATTTTTAAAAAAATGTTTCCTTTGCATTTTGTAGACATCCATTTAAATATTTTAAAATAAATTCATAGTGGTTCAAAATTTCTCTGGGAAGTTTTTTTATTTTATCAGTGGCTTCACCATCACATAGAGCATCCTCAGCACCTCTGCAATCATCCTCAGTTTTCCCAAAATTTAACCAGTGTATTTTGTCATTAACGTCTTTCTTGTGATGCAGACTGTTACAGTATTTTCCAAGTGTTAGAATTCATTTCCCAAGGGCAGCACTGCATTGTGACGTCAGGCCATCTTGCTGGTCTCTCTGCTTTTCCCACTGTTCACGTGCTTCCTTATTCTTCCTGAACAGGCTTTTTGATCAGAATCAATCCAACAGTAAGCAAACTTTCTGAGCTGATAACTCTTACTGTTAGAGCTCTAAGCAGATACTACAAATTCAGTAGCAGTGACCTCTGTTCTTCCACTGTGTTTGAAATTGATATTGACTTTCTGATATTAGTTTCCTTTATATACTGTTGCCTGTAAATTTGGTCTCGGACCTTGCTACATGCAATTAACGCTGGTTTCTGACATCACCGTCGAGTGACAACATTCGATCTATGGCTTCTGGAGCCTTGTCCTGGCCATGCACACCCTGGGGCAGACACTGCTCCCACTACCCCCAGAGGAAACACGGAGATGTTCCAAAACAGCAGTCCCACCTATCCAGCTACCTTGTACTGGGAAATTATTCTAAAATTCTTTCCCACGTGGCTGATCCACCTTGTTTCTGGCTGGACCTGCAAGGACGTTCAAGTTATTTTGTGAATCTCTTCATTTAGGAGACCCGAGTTGCATACTGGTGCGTTAAACTGTGAACACTTTCAGGAATGTTTTCTCTTTGGTAATTACTTGAAAAAACCAAATACAACTACTTATACTTAAAGAACAATCAAGGGAAAATTCTGGAGACATGGCTCTGTATTACTTAGAGACTAAGACATTACTTCTCAGCGATATCTCAGTCACTAAAAACTTGTTTAAATGTCTAATAAGACATAATTCCTACAGTGGTAGAAATGCATAAGGAATTTGAAAGCTCCAGTTTAAATTTGCAATAAGCTTTTTGCTAAGAAATATAGGGATAATAGACTTGTAATATAAATGAAGAGCTGGGTAGGTTTTCCCACTGCAGAATGTATACATCTTCTAGGTATATTAATCTGCACACTACAGATCAATTATTGATTGAAAATTGAAATAAAGTATAAAATGTCATTTATGCCAAGTATCATAAACACCCCAATATCCTTTCATCTCTCAGAGTTTATGAAGAGTGGAGATAATAGCATACCCTCACAGAAACTATAAAGAAGTTAAAAAGTAGAATCAATAGTAAGAGGAACTTCTGAATGCACATATTTAGCTGGGTTCCTAGCAATATGAAAGGGAATTGTTTCTGTTGAGATCACTGCCTAGGGCTTTAAATTGCTGTATGCTATCATGCAGTATGGACTACATTAATTATCTAATTTAGACATTTATATGGTCATCAGACAAGCGGGGACCTGGAGAGAAATCCCTAATTAAGACTTTGGAGTTTGATAAGAGGCTGTTACCACACAGTGATAAAATATTATTTTTGTCTTATCTTATGAATGTGTCAGGGCATATTATGTTAAATGCTACCTACATGCATAATCAGATGACATATCTCTGGCAAGGCCCACAGATAACAGTCTGCAAACGCACATTTGTTATTTTACAGTTCAGAGTGTTAAAAGGAGAACAAAAACTTGTAGATCCACAACTACAGCAAATCCACCTTGGCTGTGTCTGCTGCGTCACACCACCGCTATTTTCCTTGGGACTTGGGGACAGAGTATTTGGTCTGCGATGACAGTTACAGCAGCTGGAAGCCTGCTCGTGTTCACAGCACCTGGAACCATTCTGTTGGCTCTGTATTGCTGAACTCTCCAGGCATTCCCTTCCTGCTCCCTGACATGCTTTTTATGCAATAAACCATTGGTAGGTGGAATAAGCCATCAGAAATTCAATTATACAAAAGGAATCTCTGTCTGGTTAACCTTCATTACCTTTACAAAGAGAGAAGAACAAACAGGGTGGAGAACCGGCCATTCAGCTTTCAAAGCCCACATTTCATTTCATTCAGATTACAATCCACATTTTTTGGCATTATGAGTTTGTTGTGAAGGATGTAGTGCAAAAATACCAGCCCTGAAGATCTTTTTTTTCTTGACAAGCTTTCTGGGAAAAGTCAGAACTGCTCTATTTTTTGCACGCAGTCTTCCCATCCTTCTTCTCAGCTGCAGGATTGACTTGAACAATAGTGTTCACTTAAGGATCTCTTTCCTCATTAGATGCTTTGACTTCTCAAGGAGGATGGCCAGCTCTACTACCAAAGCAAAAGAAAGTAAATTTAGGGAACAAAACATACATGACAGTTGTTTTTTATTTTATCCTCTTGGCATGATCCAACACTGTTGACGTCAATGGCAAAACTCCTGCTATATCTTCCAGTATTGGAGCTTAGCTGCTACTGGAAATGTTTACAATGTTTTGTGTGTATAAATATATATATAAAAATAACCATGTCTATCTAAAAATATATGCAATACATATATATGTTTACACACACACACTAGATTTAACACTGTAATTATCATTTGGGATTATACAAAGTGCACCTTGTAAAAATTCCATGACCTTCTACCTGGATAATATCTTTTTTGTTTTTCTGTTATTTACAAGAATGCATAATACAAGCTGACAAGTGCTATAGCTGAGAAAAGGAGGCGAGAATCAAGGACCAAAGGTCCTCGCTAAGTAGCAGGATGAAAGATGGCTTAGTGTAATTTTGCAGGAGAGATTCAGTTTCACAGATTTCCTGACAAGAAATGTGGATATTAATGTGGGTTTGCAAACAGCAAACTCAATAACAGCCCTATTCAATTAAAGTACATAAAGTGTTAATGTATTGTACCCTAGCTTATGTTTAAGCAGCTGTAGAGACTAATGTCTCGATCGCAGGAAAAAAGCCCATTGAGTTACTCCTGTGTTCAAACCCTATATTTGTAGGTGTTATCCATTACCAAACAGCACTTCATTAACATGCAAAATGTTTCTACATATTTCCCAAAATGCTGATTAGGTTCAAGCAAGAGATTTAGGAGACTTGAGTTTAACCAGCCACTCTACCCCAGAAGCCCAGAGAAATCTCAGATCTGTCCTCTCAGTTCAGTAGTTTGCTTCTCCATGTGCAAACAGGGGTTGCAGCACTGCGAGGTGGCATCAGATTTGGAAGGACTGGATGTTCCCATGATGAGGATTGATGAGGACTGGAGCCACCGATGTGTACCATCGCTCTGTACCTTGAAAGCTTGGTAAAAATCGAAGATTAATTGGAAGCCTAAGAGAAGAATAAGCGTTCAAAAGGTACGCATACCTGGTTGAGGTATAAGTCATTAGCTTTCACAGTGTGATGGCCCAAGCATGGCCACAACAACTGATGTGTATCTAATTTCCAGGTTTGACGGAAAAGAGAAAAAAACCCAAGAACTTGCGAAAACTTCATAACCCTTCTGCAGCTTGTTTAACCTGATCACTTCTTGTCTGCATAAATAGGCAACGGCATGAACATGACCCAGCAAAGCCTACGTGGGTTTGATTAATGGAGCGCCCCAAAGTAAAATAGTCATGCTGAAAATCTGAAGAGAAAAGCAAACTTTTAATAACATTTTCAAATTATCTAATCATACAATCAGGCCTGACCTCGTTCGATATGAAACTCCTTTACAGCCTGGAATGTTAATATAGAGTTCCACATACATCATAAATTACTGGTTTCTTCAATGATGCATGGGCCTGTCCTGCTGTGGCCAACTGCAATTTTAATATTTTCTTAAGAAATGAAGAATTAGCAAATAATGGCATGATCCTGAAATTACTGTTCTAGGGATCACAGTTTATTAATCAGCTAAAAAAGATACAGACATTACTCACTTCCCACAGATAAATGATGCAGCCAGTCCTTTTTTCTTATGGAAACAAACCCTAAATTCTTTTTTTGAATAGGTCCATAAATCCAATTCAACTGACCTACCTTTCTGCAACATGACAGGTCTGACAGCCAATGAAAGAGTTACTACGTGTAACTGGCGATTTTACCATCAGAAGCATTATTTTGTATACAGCTAGTACCTCCTAACAACTTAAATATGGTATTCACTGTTTGAAAAGGGTAAAATAAAAACACTTGCAGTATTGACTGACAGAGATCCTTATTTGGAGCTTACTATGACAACAGAGGAGGAATGACTATTAAATGGCTAGAGGAATCAGGGAAAATGAGAGGCCACTGTACTTTTAATTTTACAATACATTTTGTAAACGATTTGCAGTACCCATCCATTTTTTAGAATCAAGAACAGAGTATTGCGAGAAGTTTGGTGGTCTCAGGAACAGTCCAGTCCAACCAGCCAGTTCAGTAGTCCAGTTTAATGGTTCCCTTGATTTCAGCATGGCTGAATTGAAATAAAATTTTCTTTGCTTAATTGCTTGTCAAAGCATCATAAACAACTGCACAGCAGTTCTGCCGTGGATGAAACACTGGCCTAGGAAACATTTCATATCGTGTATTAACACCCCTGTCTTCACTGAGGTCTGAAGGTCCATCTTGTGCATCGTATACCAAAGATGAACTGTTTGCTTTCAGCACTGAATAATAACAGGGCAGTCCTGGAAATAAAGCCAATAAAACATTCTGCAGCAATGAAAAAATAAAATTGCATTTTGTCATATAATTTTCACATAATGAAAAGCCTGAAAATGTGGAGATTCAAGCAGGTTGAATACTCAATTAATAAAGATTTCAAGATAAGTTCAGTTATCATCACAACCAGCACAATGAACCTTTCTCCTCTCCCTTTTTTTCTCTCTGGATATCTCTGTAACCTCTTCTGCAGTCTTTTGAGTCTGTACAACTCAGTCTAAAAGCATTTAACGTAAATAAAACACAGAGGAGACAGTTCAGCTTGTGTCTAGGATAGCCATCCAAACTTTGCTTGCCAAGAGGCAACAATACTGAGCAATATTGTGCAGAAGTCTGGAATTTGCTCTATAATAACCTCAGTTTGCTTAATTTTTTTTTTTTCTTCTGGCCATGAGACATGTCAGGAGTTATCATGGGCAACCCATTGCCCAGAAGTAATTGCTTGGAGATCACAGTGAAGGAAGAGTTTCATTGTTTTCAACCATAATTTTAAACAACTATTTAACAAAGGGGAAGAATAATGCAGAATAATTATTAATTGGAGAAAACACTCAGAACACATGAAACATGGTGAAACAATTAGGTCCAATTATGCCTCTTCTGTGAACATTGTTATACTGTCTTGAATGAACTCACATTTGAAAGCTCAATTTTATGTTGGGCAATGGTTCAAAACCCAGAGACACATCAGTCCCAAGCACTAACTCACAGAAAAGTGCTAGACTGTAACTGACTGACAGCACTTCCCACAGCAATCTGGGTTTACCTTAAAGAGCTTCTATTCAGCACTGCTTCAAATCAAACTTCATTTAACTAAGGAAATCTAGCAAGGTCACAATGCAAGATAGTCTGCCTGCAGGCACCAGCCATCCTTTAGTCTATTATACAATCACATATAGGAGATTTTAAGAACCAAAAAGCCAGGTACTTTCTGTAGGAACAACCTCATCAGGCAGAATTGGCACAAAATCCAAAATGTTGAATTTGCAATTTCTAAGCCATGACTTTGTTTGTGCCAACTACTACTTGGAAACGTGACTGTGAACTTGCATTTATCTTACTGCAAAAATGTAACTGGAAGAACTAGTATAACCAAAAATATAGCTGGACAGTGCACTGTCAATTAGAGAGCTGAGAATTAGAACTACACAGAGAAAAAAGATGTGCTTTGGTGAGGAAGTCATCTCTAGCGTTACAATTCAGATGAAATTTATTACCTCTGCTTAACATCTGTTTTATATTTATTCATTCTGATAAAAAATTATATCCTGGATCCAAAGCTTCAGCTTTCAAAGTTGCAGAATAAATGTTAATTAAATACCTGATACAAGGTCTTTAAAAAACACACGAAGATCATTTTGTTTACTTAAAACAGGACCCAGCAAAATACAAAGGCTGGTATCTGACTCCATAATGAAGTCTTTCTGTTCCCTTGGACTCCTTGCATTTAATGTGAAATATAAAGGACCTACTTTTATATTTGTTTCCGTCTGGTATAAACAGCCTGCGTAGTGAGCTGCTGTGTGATAAGAACTGAATGTCACTCAGAAGGCAGCACATTCACAGCTCACTGGTGGCTTTACCCCTCTTAATCTTCACCTTATTTCTGATGTGTTCTTTCCCTTTTTCATGGATGCTCATTATGTATCTGTTACTCATTCACTTTGCTGGGTTCAAATAAGTATGGACTTCCAGATATGACATAATCTACCAAAAACTACTAGAGAAGTGAATGAGATTTGCTGAAAAACCTCATGCTCTTGAGCAGCTTGTCAGTCTGCTAGCTCCTCAGAGGTCTGCTTCCCCATTAGTACGCATTTCCCCAGTTGAAGATTTAAGGATTTTTTCCCACTGTCACAATAAAAGAGAGGAAAAGGAAGCAGGCGGTGTAATTTCTAAAGTCCAAGTGTTTTTAATGATCACTTTGTATTTCTTCAAGTGCAGAAATTTCAGTACCGATTAAAATGGAAAAATGACACGCCATTTACAGACAGACCTCCGTTCTCCAAACATTCCGCTCTGAATACACAATATGTTTTCCTATATGATGCATGCGCCATATTTCAGTATTAATTATATGCAGGTCTCTTCTGGGTCACATGCTAATTATATCTATTTAGAATTTATCCTGCTACTTCCAATAATGTGCTGTCATTGTGCCCTGTTGTTTTCTGTTGCCTGAGGCAAAAGGAAGCTACAATAAACCTGAAAATATTGGCAAGAAATGTTCATTTTAAAACATATGGGGAAAGTTGCACTAAGGGCCCTGTCCAATGCTCGCTGAAATCAACAGGAATCATTATATTAACCTCAAGGGAAAATGGTTTGAGCCTGTTAAATGTCTACAGTTCTATATGACAAGCTAGGTGCATCTCTCATAATATAATGGAATGGTTATGCTATAACCATCTGTAAATAATTGAGGAAGCGTTCAGCATTATGCCAGAGCGGCTATGCAAAGAGGAATTTGAGCTTTTCTGATTCTGAGATGGTTAGACTGGTGCTAAATAGCCGCAAGATAAAGAAGAAGCAAACCCTCTGTTCCCAACCATCTCCAACAGAACTGTTTCATGTGTGAATGCGTAGCATTTTGTGATCATTGGATCTGTGCATCAGGCAATAACAGTGGGGCGGTGCTGGGGTTATGACTAACTACCGTATGCTGTTGGATTCAGGCATGTCACATTTTAAAAATTCTGCTGTATTACAAGCACTAAGGATATCAGCACATTTGCCAAACTTGTAGACTGTGTTTACAGCTTCCTTTTATAATGACTGGCGTAAGCTTGTCTGCATTTACCAAGCTATGGTATCCTCTCTGTACAAGGAATACTTGAAGTTTTCTGCATGTGTCACAACCAAAGGTAAATGGTGCTCCCTTTGTGCCACCGGCTGATGAACACAGAGCCACATTTTCAGCAGAGAACCCCACTGCACATGTACAGTTATTAATGCTAAAGATTTGCATCAGCTTTCAAGAAATAGGTGCCTGAGGGACTAAACACAGATAACGCACAGAAAAAATGCAGGCACTGAGGATAAACATCTTGGACAAAATTATGCCCCTCAAGTTTCCTAGCCTTCTGAATTGTTAGCACTAGTCAGCAATGGCACAAATGAGAGTTGGTGACTAAGCCCAATATGCAGGGGACTACCTCACCCGAATTTTCATGCATCCTTTTAGCCCATATACAACTGCTCTCTGTCCTTTTACCTACTGTGCCTTTCTGGCTCACGGACACATCAGGACAGTTCTAAACACACCACTGCTTCCGTTAGTTTGGTGGTGTCTGTAAGTAGTCTGACTCCTAGAAATAAAACTCAAGAGATACAAACATGAAATGGCATTTACATGTCTGTATCTCACTGTGATATTTTTTTAATCTATAATGAGATATTTTCAGAATAAGAAGAACATTAACATTTAGCCCACTAACTGTATTTTTTTGCTGATAGGTCTCAGCAGAGAGCAAACAGATATTCAGGTACAGAAAATGAATTATCTGAAGCCAAATGTAATTTTATTTTGGTGGGCCAACAATCAATAGAGCAAATGCACAGTCATTTCAGTAATTGCCACAGTTTCATGACAAATATTTGCTAGAAACTCAGGCTAGGTAGTCTCTTTTAGCATACTGCATTACAAACGTGCTCAGGACAAGAAGCAGTACGTGTCTTTAACGTATGTTAGCTCAGATGTTCAGAGCCACGTGCAAATTAAGAAAGTATGTATGACATTTTTTTTTTTTCAGTATCTAAGGTCGTAAGTCAGTTTGTCTCATCTTGTGTAAAAACCTTACAGTGGAAAAAAGAAGTTTAGGTCTGAGACTTTCACTTTACTTACCTACATAGAAGGTAGCAGGGCTCATGAAGTTGGTAAAACCACATGTGAAAACCTGAAGACACCACTCCCGAGAGATAAAGGCACAAGACCACCTCCTCATATGGAGTTTATGGCCTCCGTTCCTGCCGGACATCATCATTGTAGGATCCCTATTGCAATTGTCTCTGCCTCATGAAACTGCAGTAGCAGCAGTAAATCCTGCTTTGGTAAGTCTTGAGCGAAAGAGGGTTCCCCTCCAGGGTCTGTCTGCTTCTTTCATACCTTCTGGTCTCTTACTCAGCCCAGATGACTTTGTTCAGCACAAACTGGGAGAGTAGATGCGGTGTTCCCGTCTGTAAATGAAGGAAGGGATGTAGTTATTACAGTAATGGTCTAGATTCAGACTGCCCAATACCTCAGTCCATAACTGATCTTCCACAGATAAGAAGGTCTGGCCCGTATTCTGTGGGAGCAGCTCAGGGCGATCAAAGGTGCTGTACATAGATTTCTATCGTCTGACAAGGTGAGGAAGAATTTAGACTGAGAAATGGTGTAGGAGATGCTTCACAATTCCCAAAACTAAAAACTGCATCCCTAATATGAACAATGCTGCTATTTGAATATGAAATAATCATGAGTTTTAACTA
Organism: Steatornis caripensis; assembly: GCA_013398225.1. NCBI lineage: Eukaryota > Metazoa > Chordata > Aves > Caprimulgiformes > Steatornithidae > Steatornis > Steatornis caripensis. The sequence goes on from VZSC01010775.1 coordinate 412,649, forward strand.
TGGTTCACCATAGTGTTTTGGACCCTTTTGGAAGACTGAATACTGCTCTACTTGGGGAGATTCATGGCATTTTTAGGGCCTTTTGAAGCTCATGTAAGATGTGTTTTGAGTCTATTTTTAAATGCCTTTTAGGAAACAAAGGGCAGGGCAATCATCAATTGTTAGGGCAATTACAGAGGAAAAAAGTAAAGAGCACATTTTTCAAATGTATATGAGTTAATCCACTTTCTCCTAATTTGCAACAAGAGGTGAAGTCCTGTTCTGCTTAGATACTTCTGGATTTTTTCCCAATAGCCATTTGTCTCAGAGTTTTCAGTTATGCAGATCAGACACCTGGGAAACCAAGAACGTCTTCTTTTCCTTTTTTGTTCTGAAACAAGAAATATTCTTTATAATATCTGAGGGAACCTCCAAAGTATGAGAGAGACTTCAGATATCACTTTTTCCTTCGTAGGAAAGCTATTCTTTTATATAAAGGCAAAAAAAGAAAAAACATTTGAAGAGTGTTCAATCAAAACAAATTTAGCCTGGAGTGTTGTTGGGAGAATAGAAATTTCTTCTGCCAGAAATCATTCCTGAAGGTAATGCCATCTTTAAGCATCCTTTTTCAAATGTAACAGAAAGAATAGAGTAAGGCCTTTACTTGTAGTATAATTAGCAAAGCTTGCATGAAGAAAGGGAATAAAGTGTACCCATGTTTTTACGGGGTAAGAAATGGAAAGAAGAAAATAATTCTGGTTGAAAAAACCCAGCCCAGTCATAAGTGTACATTAAAGAAATGTTGTCATGTACCTCTCCGTACAGGAACAACATGAATGCTGTTGGTCAGACCCAAAGAAAGATGCAGAATTCATTAATCTGAAATGAGAGTGAGAATGCCTACAAAAGCACAAAGATACTTTCAAGCAGTGAGTGACTGATGGCAACCTTTTGAAATTGTTTTCAAACCTCCCGCTGTGAACATAGAAGTTCAGAGTTACAGATGATTCCTAACACTTAAACCAGGAACATTGTTAGCTTGGTTCAAAGTGTTAATGTGTAAATGCACCCAGTATGGTTGGTTTTTTTCCCTTGTTCACAGTTGTCTCGATCTGGACCAAAATTATTTTAGTTGGCAGAAACTAGACCCAAAGCATTCACTGTAAAACCTTCCTTTAGACCTCACAGAATCTTACAGCGTGGTATTTTGAAGGAACTAGATTCTCTTCAGCATCCAGGTTATGCTGCACTCAGCAACAAGAGGGAACCTTTCAAATCTCTCCTGTTCATGTCCTTGCCTAGCCACAAGCTAGTGCTGTATTTTAGTATGAGCATCATGGTACCGCCTGTGCCATCCTTTCTACACTTGCCTGATCTTCCTGCTCTTAATGCTGATGGATCTTCAACACTACAGGCCATGGGAAGGAAAGCTGGCAAGCTGGCTAGATTTGGTCTATACTTGCAAGGGTTTCAACCACCTGCGATAATCCCTAAGGACGGTTTATGCCTCTTCTGCCATGTCTGACCACATTTGTCCTATTAGCTAATGACCAAGTCCAGAATAAAATCTCAAGCATCCTTTGCCCACAAGCAGTGTAAGACTACGCGTGGTCATTCGAGCCAGCCAGGTACTCCTACTCCTAGCTTTCACATTTACTTATTCTGACTGTGTACACAAAGTGGGTAACAAAATGCCCAAAATGTCTGAGTAGACTTATGCCTGCAACTCTCCGTCTTTGCATATGTGGCTGCAATAACTGTGTATACAACTGAAACACAGCTGTGTTCTACAAAATGCTAGCTTTACACATTGTTTTCCTAACCCATTCTTAACTGAGATGCTTCATTTTACACTGTGAGCACACACTACACTTGTTCTTGTTAATTAAACAGTATAACTAAAATGTATATTGCAAATGTAATAATCTGACTATTCTTTCCAGAAAGGGTTATTTTGCATACAAAGAATTTTAAATTAAAAAAAAAAAATCCGATCTGGTTGTGTTTGGCCAAACGTAGCCATGTTAACTTGAAAAAAGAACAAATAGTGACTGATTAGCACTTACGTTTCCAAAGTTTTTGTGATCTTTCATTTTTCTGCCCCCATGCCACTGAGTTTGGGCTGCTTCCCTACAAGCCTGTGCATAGCAAAGTATGAGTAAACATTTTCAGAATACATCTCTCACCCTGAGGATCCACACTTGATTTTGATATAAAATGTTATTAACTTTAGCTCCTAGTACAAAAGGTCTTGATCAATAATGGTTTCTACCTGTCTATCTTATTTCTGTGTATCTTCTCAGACACTTCTGGGCTGCTGCCAATACATTTTGGTTTGTAAGCACATAACAGTGTATCATAAACTTCAAATCTGTATGGGTTTATCTTATCTTTTCATTAGGTAGAAGATGGTTGTTTTTTATCTACATAGATTAGATTAGTTTAAGGTCACCCTGAGAAAAGAAAAGAGAAGAAAAGGAGAGGGAGAGGGAGAGGGAGAGGAGAAAAGGATAAAGAAGGGGGAAAAGAAAAACAGTAAACCAAAATGATAGAAAATATTCAGATATTCTAACGAGTCATCCTATCATCACAACTAGCCACCTCTGCAAATGATTTTTACTGATTTTTAAAGTCTAGGCATACAAGAAACAAAACTAGATATCCTTAAAGGGGATCCTCTGAACACCTGCACACGTACTATCTCTTGACAGTTCTTCAAAAATACATTGTCACCATTTGGCCATAATATTCGATGGTCAAGTAGCATGGCTAATATCCTAAGTATCTTGTTCAGTGTTTAATTCTTGAAGAAGCAAAATCACTGCATGTTTTTTCCTTTATTACCTTTATTGATGACAGTGGAAATACCATCAAGTGTGAAAACATCAGGTGTAAGATTTTGTAAGGTGATTTGTAAGTGTACCAAAATAACTAAAGGGGGGAAAAGTTCACTTATTCTGTCATCAACTCAGTTAATATTAAACCTGAAGGCAAGAAGTTTCACCTTAAGGGTGACAGTAAGTAAAGTGACCCATGTGAATTCCCCAATGACATCACGCTATCAATGGGGTCATTTAACAAACCATTGCTAGTACAGTCTTGAAAGCAGCCATAGGGCTCTGAATCATCTTGGATTAAGAGGGAAGTGGTTACCAACACACCGAGAAGACCAAGGGTGTAAGTGGGAAGCATGGAGACAGTCCCCGGAGACTGGAAAATCAGCAAAAGTTAGTTTCAGTAATGAATAAGCATTCTGGTGTCTTGGCAATCATCAGTGGCTCCGCATCTCATCGATGCATTCAACTCAAACTTACAAATAAAGCTTTCTCGCTCCATTCCTTTACTTGTTAAAAATCCTGAACTCAATATATTTTCATCATGCATGATGGATTACCTTAGTGACAGTGCACCATAGGGTGCGTATTTACTGATAGCTATGATAAGAGAAACACAACTTTGTGCAACAATATTGTGACTATATTTTAAAACAACTCTCCTTTGGTAGTGGAGGAAGAGATGTGAGCAAGCTGTCCACAGGCAAAGAAAGCAGGAGCGACTCTGCCACCTGCAAACTTTTACCTTGAAAGGACTGAGCAGGAACTCCAAGACAGAATGTATCGCACGCAACAGATCAAACATTTTCAAACTCATAAAATCTATTTCCTGGTACATGATACTTTTGCCACAGCTACATTTTAGCTAATTTCTGGGTGATTTACATTCTCCTAGTGATCTGCATTCAGAACATTAGTAAAACATTAAAAATTCTTCAGGGTAAAATAAAAATCAAAGGAATTTTTGAATGTTTGGAAAATAGTACAGAAAAAGAGGAAGTGCTGAAGAAGAAAAAGAAGCATGCCTGGAGGTAGCAGGAGAGGTAACTCTTCTTCTCTCTATGCTGGTTGATCAGGGAGCACTCTCAATTTCAGCGTTCGTGCTACTCATCTAACATTCGAGACAAAACATAACATGAGTCTTTGAACTCTTCATTGTTGGAGTTAGTCTCTACTTCCCCAGAAAGGGCAAAGAGCTTCCTCGTAAAAATGTTGCTACCAAGACACAAATATCATCAGTTGGGTAGCTGGGTGGGCGAGGTTAAGGGAGCAGGGCTCACACAGAAGTCCTGCTGCATAGCGAGAACCAGCATTACTTGTGTGTGGTGCCTCAACCACAGGTTAGACCACATTTGTTCAAAGAGATGAAATTCACTTCTGTAGCCAGAGTCATTCAAGTCCTGTATGAATACTCAACCTGTAACCTTGAACTCAAGTTTCAATGGATTTAATTGGAACACATCCCTAAAAAATCATCTAGCATTGATATGTTTTTAAGACCATATATTTAAAACCATTATGCTTAACACATTATATTTAAAAGAAGTTCTGCAAAGTGCGTGATTTATATTAGATTCTCTCTTTCTCATGATCTACATTGTTTCACAAGATCTGTGCTAAAAATGGAATTTTGGAGGCAGAGCGAGTGGGAAGTTGTGAATAGTTTATTCAAAACAGCTAATTAGAACTGAAATTATTCAGCATTTTGAGTCAAATTTGGCAAATAACTTGCACGGATTTAAAAAACAAAGTGGGACTTAGGTGACCATTCACAAAACTAGCAAGGCAGGGAAGTCGGCATAACTACCATGTCTCAGTAACGATGGCATTCATCTCAATACGGGGACATGTGGGTTCAAGTCTTCCTTCTGCTTGGTTCAGAGCAGGATTTTGGGAAGTGCAGTCTCCCATGTTCCAGGCGAATGCCTAACCACTGGTCTGTGAGTGACAGCAGCAGCAGCAGCAACAAAGATTCATATGTCTTATGAAAAGAAATAAAGGGAGAAAGAAAAAAAATAATGATGAGTTGAAATATTCAAATGGTCTGAAACAAATTATATTGCAATTTTTGATTTGGTTTGTTTCTTTTAAAGTGAGACAATTTCACTCCCTCCTTTCCCTTAAGCTTATACCTTGTAAGGCCTTTACCTTCCTTTCCAGGGTGAGCCTCCTAATTTCAACAAAAGGACTTCTCATTTACAGTCTTAAGGGGGATTCATCTCACCTAACTTCAGGTCCCTATAATGGACAAAGTATCTTTGAATTTATTCCTCCTGAGATCACTTTTATGGAGTCATTCATCTAAGTTTTTCCATATATCTGCTGTCCAAAAAGATGAATCATACACGAGTGGCCTACTTTCCCCAGCAGACTATCAGGTATGATGAGCAGAGGGTGCATTTCCATGGTATCATAGAATCATAGAATCATAGAATGGTAGGGGTTGGAAGGGACCTCTAGAGATCATCTAGTCCAACCCCCCTGCTAAAGCAGCTTAGCCTAGAGCAGGTTGCACAGGAATGCATCCAGGCGGGTTTTGAATATCTCCAGAGAAGGAGACTCCGCAACCTCTCTGGGCAGCCTGTTCCAGTGCTCTGTCACCCTCACAGTAAAGAAGTTCCTCCTCATGTTCAGGTGGAACTTCCTGTGTTCCAGTTTGTACCCATTGCCCCTTGTCCTGTCACTGGGCACCACTGAGAAGAGTCTGACCCCGTACCCCGTCCTGGTAGTTATAGTGTATATAGTGTATTATATATACTATATATAGCATAGTATACAGTATATAGTATATATAGTATAGTATATACTATATGTATATACGATAGTATATAGTGACGTGAATCCCATCCTTGATGGAATCCTTTTCCCCCACCTAAGACTGATATTAAAAGCAAACATAAAAACCCTTTCATAATCCTGTAGCTTTGCTCTGATACCAAGATACTTTCGAAAACAGACAAACGGGTAACTAGCTATTCTAGCCCTCCTTTTGATTTCATATATGCAAATTAAAAATACTTATGTGCTGTATAAAGACTTGGCATGTTTAAATAACTATTATCCTTTAAATATATTCCAGTGATGTAGGAATCATTATTCTAGCAGATAGTATAGGCATTAAATCCACAGGGGAGTCATTAAAAGATGGCTATTTCTCTCTGTTTGACCGAAGTAGCAGTTGTAATGTATTTATTCAGGATTTAGCAAATGGAATTCAATTAGAACTGAAATGGTGTTAAATTGAGTAATTCCTATTGTATTTGTCTGACAGACAGGAGTGGCATGACCTGAAAAGTTAAAAGGAACAGTACTCAGCCAGGATCTCTGTGTTCTGTAGCACTTGTTGGCAGAATGCCACTAAACAGGTATATATACTGCTTAACTTCTTAATCACCTGCTTAACACTTGTAGTAAAAAATAAGGGCCAAACAACTCCTATCAACATTATGTGATAAAGTCACACCTTAATAGGAATAATCTCCTTTATTCATAGTGGCTGAAACAGAGCTTAAAATTCATTGTATTTGCAGTCGTGTTTGAATCAAGTGTTCTGATATAATTCCATTCTATGCTACAAGAAAGAATTAAGATATTTTACAATATCTTGTTTCTGTAGAACAGTTTTTATTCAGGGACAATGTGATTTTAAGGAATGCGGCAAAATACTGTCTTTTCTTTTTAAGGTAGTATGAAGGCATGTGTACTTAACACCTATACAAGTGTGTGCATCTACATACATAAAATGTAGAAAGCTACAAAGATGTGTGCAATGCATATGGATGAAGAAGGTCAAACATTGAATATACTGTATATAAAGCAAGACATTACATATGATGTGGTATAGGTGAGTGTCATAACACAAGGCAGGTACGTGACTTCCCTGTTTTTGTAAAACCTCTTCAACGTGAACATATGGGGCTGGGGTGGCATTTCCTGAGATTATCCACGGGGAATGAAGCCCGATGCCATTGAACACCAGACACTGCTACTCATCAATAAAGTTGCATCCGTTAATGCATTTGCTTGACTGTCCCTCCTGTTGTGCGTCTTTCACACATACACAAAAAAATCAGTCCAGAAATGACATGTGGCACATGTTGAACGTAGAGGAAAACAAAGAAAAATTACATGAGAATGGTCTAGTAAATTTATGAGCCTTGTTAAGCAAACAGCCGTGCTAACAATCCACTCAGATACTTCAGCCACTGCCTCAGATCTTCCACAGTAAAATACTGCATTAAAGCACTAATCATAGCAAAGCACTTTACACAACGTGGATATAAATAATTTTCTTTAACAGTGGCAAGTGAAACAGTCCTCTTCTTTTGGTTCTGAAACACAGAATGTGACCTCAAATGAGGGAAATAATTAACGTTTTACTTTTCTATCATTTCTATGGTTCAGATTTTTCTAGCCTTAAGCACCTATATGATTTCATTCACATTAGTATTCTAACTGGTTGCCAAATCTCTAATTCAACAAAACACTAAAGCTCATGCTTAAACTTGAGCATGTGCTTTACTGCTGGTGGCTGAAAGGGACTGGGATATTAGTTAAACTTCCAGGAAATAAAGTGTCCGTAGAATCCTCGCCCGTACCCCGTCATGATCCTGACAAAAGGGTTTCACAGTAATTAGCATGCAAGTAACGAATTTTCACAGGAACAGAAGTTGCTCAATCAGGTCAATAGAATTCACAGTTGAATAAAGCTAGATTTTGTTTGTTCTTTTCAAAATGTAGATGTGATTGGTGATACTAAAAGGCATTTCTGAGAGCACTTTGGCAAGCAATTTTTAGGGGACCAAATCCAAGGCTCCCATTTCAGAAAATGGGTCCGTTGTTTGCCTAATCTAATTTATTTGCAATGGCTCTGTATCTAAAATCACTTTTCATGAGTATATACTAAATATCCATTATTAAATACGGAAGTATAACATTTATAAGAAGCATTTTAGAACTTTCACCTAAATCTGATGAAAATACTTCCATTTTAATATATAAAGAAGTATGCTGTTTAGGAGGAAGAATTATGCCTTTAGTTGCTCTCTAAAATATTCAGATGTTCCAAAAAGGAGGCAAACATATGATAAAAATCCCGCTGGACACCACAGTTCCCTTTGGAGCACTGGAAAGCAGATGGTGTCTTTAAAAAACAAGACAAGATCAGTCTTACCAAAAAACAGATGCTATCTATTCTCCAGGAAAGATCACTGGCAGCTAATAAGTTCACACAATAAACTTCTACTGACTCAAGAAACATATTAAAAAGTTTAGAGTAAAGAAAATTATCTAGAATATTTCAAGCTAGAAATAACCTGATGTTCAATACAATTATTTTTTTCATAACTATTTTCATCTTCACATCAATCCAGACCTATTTCCAAGACATAGGATGAAACAATAAGGAGGTGAAAATATCTAAAAATCCAGGAAAAGAAAGCAACACTGTTCTAAAATCCTTAAATCAAAGACAAATCTGGAAGTACAAAAGACTGCAACTGTGGATACATAAAACAGACATTAGTTACTTCTAAGTCCACAAGTTTAAGAGCACAGAGCAGTTTCCAGGACAGCTGCTGGACATTATGCATGACAATCATTTGCCCTCCTTGTACAATGTCATATATTTCTCCACATAGAAAGCAACAGAACTGCTATTATATTGTATGCACAGATCCAGCACAACAACCCTTTTTGTTTCAATACACACTGAAAAATTAAAACCACACCTATCTTTTTACCACACTTCTCATTTTTTTTAGGAATATATCAGTCTGTGGAATTCACTGAAGCAGGAAAAAGCTCATGAAGTCAAATTCTGTAATTGGATTTTATAAGGGAGAGTAAAGTACGAAAGACTACATAATGTAAATTTTAAAGACACTAAAGACATTTCTACTTACACATTCAGAAGGAGAGAAGCTGTAACTGTGAAAGTCATCTTATCACAGCAGGAATGCATTTTCATTTGTTGTTTACATATGCAGCAGTGGATAATTGGCCAGTTGCATAATTGCAGGGGATGAATATTCCTCAAAAATGTGAGATATGGATGTAATACAGAAAGTCTCCTAAGCAGAACGTTCAGGTTTTAAAACATAAAACATAGACGGGTGCAGTTCTACTAATTCTGACACAGTAATTACAGTATATATCATTAAAAAAGAATTCGAATTCTTACTTCTAAACACCAAAATGTATTGACATGTCACAAGTGGCGCTGTCCTTCTCTTTGTCATTGAGGTGCAGCCAACATTTGAAAACAACGTGCCAAGTGTTAAAACAAGATGCAACACCTTTAAGAAGCACTTACGGGTAGGAAGCAGGGAGTGCTACGTACTGCTGTCTATTTAAAACAAGATCGAGTGAGACAAATATACTTGTGCTGTTAGAGACAAAACACCGATCGCTGTAAAGGTGGTGTGGATTTTTCATGCCCAAAAGCCCCATTTATGTCCTGATCTGAATCCTTACGCTTGTAGCTGACAGTGTATTTGAACTCATGCCACCTTATTCCACTTCAGGGAGCTTCAGAGCTAAAACTCAGAAACCTCGTTCTTCTCTTTGAGTAAAAGGCGCTCTTCTGCCTTAGGTCCAACTCTTTGGTTAGCCAGGCTGCTGTATGCTGCTATTGATGGAATGACCCTCAAGTCTAGGTACTATTTTTTTTGAGTTTTGTAGTTAGATAGCTACAAATAGATATCTGTCATAAGCATACAAGGAAAAGAATGGCCTATGACAAAAATCTGGTTCCCAGTTCTTTTAATGTGACCTTGAGGAACTTATATCTGTAATATAAGGATAATAATAACAATATAATGTTTACAGAGGGTTTATAAAAGAGGAATTCTTAATGTGTGAAGTGCTTAGATACTCCAGGAACAGATACATAGGGACGAACATTTACGATAGGCATTTTTCAGTCTGGGCCATAGGCAAATTCATATATAGGCAAACCAACAAAGGAAAAAAAGGTAGAAGAAAAAAGAACAGACTTTTCACAGAAGCTTCCTGACTGCCACATTCCAGTCCTGCAAAAGTAATTTGAACTGAAAATCATTTCCATTCTGAACCTTTCACAGGCCTTTCACGGGGCTCGTTTTAGCTTCTTTCATAACAACTCTGCATTTGGCTCATCTTCCCCTCCCTTCTTTCTTTTAAATCACAGTCAAACTTAGATAATAAAAGTCGAAAATAGAGAGATAAAGACTTTCTGCTACATTTTTCTTATTCAGGTTAGAAGATAATTCTGTTTACTTGGTTCAGGTAATATTCCAGTTGTATTGCAAGCTGCCGCAGAGAAATGAAAAATTGATTTTCTTCTTGTAAAGTATAGCGTACATGAACATCTATTATCTTTATACATTTACAGTGATTTTTAAAAAGGCCACATAGTACGTAAGCACGTTAAAATAATAAAATATTCTACAGGCCATACGGTCTTTAGGCTCCTTTAAGCTGAGGCTGTAATATCTGTAGATGCAAAACCAAAATGCAAGCTCACACATACACATCAGGGGCTGCTCTGCCTGCCTGCATCCACTGAAACGGCTTACAAGAATCACAGAATCACAGAATGGTAGGGGTTGGAAGGGACCTCTGGAGACCATACAGTCCAATCCCCCGCTAAAGCAGGTTCCCCCAGAGCAGGTTGCACAGGAACTCGTCCAGACGGGTCTTGAATCTCTTTGGAGAAGGAGACTCCACAGCCTCCCTGCGCAGCCTGGGCCAGGGCTCGGACACCCTTACAGTAAAGAAGTTCTTCCTCATGTTTAGGTGGAACTTGCTGTGCTCCAGTTTGCGCCCATTGCCCCTTGTCCTGGAGCTGGGAACCACCAAAAAGCTTCTGGCCCCGTCCTCTTGACACCCTCCCTTTAGATATTGATAAGCATGGATGAGATAAGGGTGTGCTGGATGCAGACTTTCCAGTTGCATTCTTGGGCACTCATAGCAAATTAGCACAATTTCTGTGGGAGGTCCAGAACTTACAGGAACACATTGATGTGCACCTAGAAAGTGTAACTGATCACATTTATTGTTGCTGTAGTCTGTGTTAGTGCTTTTCTCAAAAGCAGAGCACCAAGGAGGTAGGTATGACGTCAGCTATTTCTCTTGACACAATGCTGCACATCGAATCAGCTCAAACTCTCAATGGGAGATTAATTTTTCCTTTCCCAGAGAGCAAGTGATTTTCAGATCTCTCAATTTAGTCTTTTTCAGATGCTAGATCGGAATTTTCCTACTCTGTGTTCATCAAAATATGGTTTCAGAGATTCAGAGCCAAGCGTGCGAGATGCCTGGGGAAGAAGTGCTAGGTCTTTCTTTTTACCTCATTCCTCCCAGTTAACAGGGTTTCAAATTTGGCGTAAGAAATCTTGAATTATGAAAATTACTGACTCTTCGCAAGCACAAAGCTTTGAGTTAACTTTTTATTCAAATGTCACCGAGATACTATTTATCAACTTAATTAAGGTGTAGAGAACAACAGACTTATTTTTCTTCCTAAGAAACAGGTTAAAGAATGTTAAAAATTATATTATCACAATTGGAAAACACGCCATAGTAAAATATGGCAATGGGGGGGTTGTTTTGTGTATTGTAAAACTGAATGCATTCAAATGATATTTACCATGTGGGCCTGCCACTTTACTGCATGATGTGTTACAGCCTGAGCAACAACATAGTTCATTATTTGGCTTTGCATCCTTTCGCAGCATTGGTACAACTACAGCCATCGATACAACTACAGCCTTCATTTTGCTGGGCGGAGCAGAATGCCACAGCCTGCTGCAAAGGGAGCCGGGCAGGGATGTGGCAGCAGACCATCACATGGTTTAGGGCTTGTCTTTGTGGGCAAATTAACCACTGTAACCACACCAGTATAATTATGACACTGGAGTGAGAGCTGTATAATTCCCCATGTGGAGAATCGTATTCTGCAATCAGAATGTCTTTTCTTTGTTCAGCTTATGTTGCTTTGAAAGGTATAATTATACCCATATAGTCACATTGATGAATTTCTCCATGTAGAGAAGTCCTTACATAATGCCAGGCTCGTTTATTTCCCAATCAAATATTACAACTTTAAAAGCTATCATTGTTTCATTTACTTGTTTGTCATTTACCTTCTTTTTGATGTTGATATTGCTTGACATATTATTCAATCGTTAGATAGAACAATTATTCCCCTTAACTGCTATTAGAAATGCCATCTATTTTCTTTTGTTAATTTCTCTGGGTGAAAGTTATTAACTATCCAATCAACTAACGTTGTAACTACTACACGTTTCACTGCTGAATGATATATACTCGCACCAAGCGTAAAAGGCAAACCCTGACTCTCTTTCCCAGAGACCAATCTTTCTTCCCACAGGTTGGTATCCTTTGCATCTCTTTGTTATTCTATGCCCACAACTAAATTAATTTAAATCATTTGCTAAAGATAGATATATTATATTATCAGAGAGTCGGTTATTTTTTTTTTAATATACTATCAAGCATGGATCCAAAAGCAGGATAAAGCCCCTCAAACTGTGTAGAAATAATTTTGAAGGATTTGCTTATAAACTATCCATGAAGATGCGCATTGCAACTGGTGACATAGATTGCCTGCAGCAGTAGCTTCCTTTAGTTCCTATTTGTTTCAGCAAATAAAGACGGTAATATAAAAAATGGAGCTTGAATGTGTGCTCTCCAAGCCTTTGTAAGACATTTCATTTTTAGGTCACTACCGTGTTTTGAATATTGTAAAAGGCGGGTTGTTGCAAAAGGTGTGAGGGGGATTAAACAGCCTGCAAATTTTAAACACAAGGCGAATGCCCTGCAAACTAAACCAAAAATGAAACAAAAAAGCCAAGTTTATGAAATAAATCAAAACAAATTAATGCAATCTTACCCAGCTAGAACAAGCTCCAGGACATTTTCCCCAACTTAACCAAAGTGTTGGTAACATGGATGTGCGCTGACCAGGAATCAGCCCATGTCTGCTAGTTGCTAGTTGATTTCACTAAGCTGAAATATTCTTAGCAAAGCCACATAACTATCTTAAGCTAATGTTAAATGTCTGATGTCCCACAAAAGCAAGTAATGCTAAAATGCTTCCTTAACTTCCTTCCTTCCTTCAACATTAGGGAAGTTTGGTCAAGTGAAAGGTCAAGGAAATAAAAACAGCAACACTTTTCCCAGCAGAAGAGTTCAACATTTCATAATTGTGGGTTAAATAATACCTGTATCCTCCTTTTCCAAGTACCGAAAGTAAGGTGCAAAGGGTAATTACTCTGATACCTGTATTCATAGAAAAGGTAATCTAGTAGGACCAAGGTCTCCTAAAACTTCTAGCTGCTTTTCTAATATTAAATATGCAAAAAAAGAGATATGGAAAACAGAGTCAACAGGTGGGGAAGTGAGGTGGAGTCGATGGCAAAGGCGGAAAGATTCCCAAATGAAGGAGGGAGTCAGTAAAACCGTTGTGCTTCTTTAAAAAACCCTGTTTAAGGTCACTGTCTGATTTGTTTATTGGTCAAACACAAATTAAGCAGCAAAAATACGGACTTTGGCTGGAGAGATAATCAACCCCATCCAGGAATCCACCCCATAATAAAAACCTGTCCATCGCTTCCTTTTCAAGTGTGACAGTTGCTCCAGCTACTGCAAGCTTCTTTGTCCCTAACATTTTGTTCCTCTCTCCTCGGTACACTTAATTGGCCTTTACACTTAAGCCCACTCCAGTTTTGCCAAATACAATAAATATAGCTTTGCTATTTACCAGTTCTCAGGACTTCAGGGAGTGCCGAGTTCCCTGGGAGCAAAGCAGTTTCATTTAGAAGCGCCTGACGGAAAAGACTGCTCTTTGCTAGGCTGGGAGGCGAAGAGGCCAAGCCACACAGCACTCAACTATTCCCCTTGCCACTGACTGAAATTTGCTGGGCAGCCTCTATAAAAGTAGCTGCTGCCTAAGATTTGCCTGTCAAATCTTGCAGCAAGATGAGGTAATGGAGAGAAGCATAGGAAAGGGGAAATAAAAAATTATCCTGCAAACCCTGAAGGGTTCCCCAAGCGTAATTTCATGGGAATTCCCGTGGACTGCTAACCAGTTGTGCATTGTAGGCCTGATCTGCAATAAGAGCAGTAGAGAACCCTATATTAACAGAAGTGGCAATGCAATCTCTTTTTTTTTTAATCAGATGTCAAGAGGAAACTTCATGACAATGCAAAGAGACAGTGATGGACAGCCAGGTATATATTGATTTTCACTGCAAAAACTTTGTTCCCCATGTCTCGAAAGGTGTCTCAGTTACCCTGGAGAGGTGATTCTAGCCTTTGGGAAGCCCGACTGCGTATGACCTGACCTTCCCCATCTCTAATTGGATCTTTCAATATAAAGAAATGTTATATCCATTTTACAACTTCAGCAAGGTGAGAAGTAACATCTTATGATTTACTGTCGTCTTTAGCAGTGTAGCATAACACAAGTGCCATCCATCTCTGGCATATATACTGTAATATTTGCCCCAGCATGGATATGAATTCATGACCTTCTCTACACATTAAATATTAGGAGTTCTTGAGTGTTACTGTACTTTGTCAAAATAAAAGCATCTCCCCATAGAAAAGGGACATTGTAAATTGACATGAAAATAAAATTGGTCAGCAACTTTCACAAAGTAGCATGTGGTGATCGAAACACTGTTTCTTGTAAAGACAGGAAGGCAAAATAATAGCCCCTTTGCATTCAAAGCACTAATGTAATCAAACAATAACTGCTGCTATTAATGTGACTTGTCAGGTGTTCTTCCAAAGCTTATCAGAAAGCCTGCGACAGGTTTTGTTGTGACTTTAACACCCTAGTCACTCACTCTGTCATGATTTGCTTCTTGTTACTGTAGACGTTCCAACCTCCTGCAGTCTCATATTTCACAAACTTTGCAAGCATTATATTGGATTTGTCAAACAATTCAAAACTTGCCAAGTTTCTGACCATAACTTAAACCTACTTTTCCTCCCCCAAAAGCAAAAAACCAAGGAAACAGAAAAAAACATCAAGCCCAAACCCAATCCCATCTCTGAAATGCCACCAGTGAATGCCGGGCAGCTTATCTAAGTTAGCTGCAGTTTATCTAAGCATGCATAGTCTGGGCCCAACTCGCTGCCTGCTCAGCACTCCCCACCAGCTCTCCATTTGGGCATTCTGGGACACGGGATGAAAGTGAGTGGCTCACACTGCACAGCAGGCACAGAGCCAGTGTGAAACAGTTAGCTTGCACTAGGTTCACATGCTGGTACTCAGAGCCAGGGTGGTTTGTGCAAAAGAAAGCAGAGGGAGGATTAAGTGTTACGGTCGTATTGATCTCTTCTGCCCATTTCTCCCCCTCTAATGCTACATTCAATTAGAAATGAGTTTTGCCTTTTCCCGACCAGACCACTGTTTGCCCAGAACTGACTGGGAAATGCAAATGTTCCTTCAAAGCCTGCAAGTGCCTCTATCGCCAGTCCAAACAATGAACAAAGCCACTGCTCTGTTCTGCAGTGATTGCTCCAATCTTCACCAACTGTCAGCAGCCCACACTAGGTGGAACATCCTTCCTGCTGAGCTGATTGTACTCAGATGTGCAAATCACAAATGAAGCCTCTTTCATGTTTTCAATCTAGAATTTTTCATTTAAACATACAACTTGCTAATCAGTTACATAATTTGAATTTGAGAGGATAGACGTGGTGGTAATGAAATCACTTTGGACTGACGGTGGATTTCAGCACAGCTTCCTTCCAGCCCTGTGCTTGAGGGAGAATGTGGCAATTGCCTGAAGCAGAAGTATATCTAGGAACGTGATCTAAAGGCCACAGTTATATAGGAAAAAAACAACCGGCCATATTGAACTCTGGGTCCAGCAGTAGATCCTTTTCTTCATAGACCAGCAGACCATTGAAACTCACTGCTATTCTTAGTGCAGATTTCTTTCTGTTTACCCTGCTTTAACTTGCATGTGCCCTCTGAAAGCCACATTGAGCACTGGATTTCAGAGCAAACAGCTCTCACAAGTGACTGACCCTGTGGAATGATTTACACAGCTTTCAATGGCAATATACAGTGATGATATTTATCGCCAGCCAGGGCCAACAAAGCGACAAACACATAGCTGGGCTTAACAGACTTGACTAATGGCAAATATCTTTAAATAAGGCCAGACAGTGACATTAGTAGTCAGTTAATAGCAACACAAACTATCTTTAGGAAAAAGGTGAGGTTAGGAGTCATTTGAAAAAGATTTGTCTGTATTTCTATCATCTGCACAACTTTCTATGCATTATTTTGCAAGCCACAGTCAGCTGGACAGCCTAACTTAAGTCAGATGTACGCAACTACTGACTAATTTAAAGGTATGTAAACTTGCTAACTTAGGGGAACTTGCTAATTCGGGACAGCTTAGAGGTGGCAGACTGTAACGCAGCGCAGGCGAACTTCCCAGGCAAGGTGTACATGCTGTGACTGCAGGGTATGCAGACCCTACGGTGATCTACTGCGCTTCTGCAGGCATGGGTAGAAAAAACCCTTGAATTTCCAGGGTTTAAACAAAACTCCTAGCAACCACGACTGACTTTTTTTTTTTTTTTCCAAAGAATCAGTTCCAGCCAGATGCTTGCAGAACGGTCACGTTTCTGTAAAGACCTGCTCATCCAGACACAGCCCAGTTGTCAAAAACTTAGCAGCTATTCAACCCTCCTGAAAATTCAAGCCCTTCTTTGGTGCTTGAGCAGAAATGTAAAAGCCATACTTGATAAATGCATTTCCTCTATCTTCCCTTACAATGTACTTAGGTGCATTTAAACAAAAAATCTCCCATACTGGCTTTCAGTCATCAGGAGTGTACAATACCTGGAAATAATCAGGTTTAATTTGAAAGACAAAAACGTCCTAGAATACACTAAAGTCATGTTGGACTTGACGCTTTCTGAGAGTCATGAACTGGTCCATATTTTCGGGAGAACGAGGTAGACTGAAAACATTCAACAAACCACATCCTGCATTTCAAATATAATGAAGAAAGAAAAAAGCAGAAATGTAATTTGTCATTTACTCTCACGTGGAGGGCACTTGGTCTGGGAATCGGCATTAGTAGGAATCCCACAGCACACAGGTTGCACAGCTCGGCTTTTCTTTCCAAACACTATTTCATGAATGTCTTTGTGTTAAATAGAGTAATTAGTGTATTGGGACCCCCAGCATAAAGGCATTTACTGTACTGTGGGACAAGTGCCTCTCTTAGTGTATCATATCTACTAAAATTCAATAGCACCTAGTGCTGATGCCAACAGCTCTAGTCAGAGACCTTTCTCTGGAGGATCTCTTTCCATTCCTGTCTTCTTGTCCAATGAAGATATTACTTCTTGGGTACTTATTATACATCAGTGAGATCTAAATTATCTTTTTTTTTTTTTTCTGTAAATGACACAGAAAACTGGACTCTGGACCCTGCGATTCTGTAGACTAATTTCCAGACAATATTGCACATTTTCGATGCAGCTTTTTTTTCAGGTGTTTCAGTACTGAAGTGTTGCAACACTGTGTAAATTACAGTTCAAAAATTAACAAAAGAGATTTGCGCAGTGATTTATAAAACAAAGGCCACCTCTTATCCTGTGCAGAGAAGAAGGACGAAGCAGAGAGGGAAGGCTGAAGGCCATATGAGGATGTGGTAACTAGAGAGGCTAAATCATGTGCTGGAGTTACCAGTCTTGTGTACTAAATCCCAAGCAGGTTAAATATCACTGAACTAAGGTGGTGTGAAATCTGCTCGATAAATGGAGCTTCAAACAAAATGTGTCTCTTGTTTTGTTCATGTTCTTCAAATGTATTCTATTAATAAAAGGGGAATATGTCAGCAATTTCTGCCCCTGTATAGAGCCAGAAACTTGAAACAAAATCAAGACCCTGGCTAGTGCCACTCTTTTAAACAAAGACACATGGAAGGAAAGGCAATGGCTCTTGTTTATGAAGATTTATGTGACAAGAGAACCAAAGAGAGAAGACAGAAGGAAGAACCACATACAGCTTAGGAGAACTGACAGACTAAGAAAAACGTGATGAGCAATTTGGGGGCCAATTAATGACTGGAAACAGCCAGGAGTGATAAGCAAAAGAACTTTCCAGTGGTGATCATGAATGCTGCGTGTTCTTTGTGTGAAGAAAAAAAATAAAAAAGGAGTGCATCAACATCATCTGCATTCATCTATTTTTCTTGCTAAATGAAATAATCTGCAGCATCTGAACCTCAATTAATTATTTGGGTCAAGCAAAGACCAGTGTCTGTATAGCACACCTCCACTTTTATATATGATCTCTACGCTAGACCAAAATAGATATTTATGACATGAATTATGTATAAATATACACACATACATATGCATACATACATGTATACAGGACTATGATTTATTCATTATTCTTGGACATTCCAGATGAAACAAGTGGAAACCAGTACCGGAGGATATGCATTTACACTGACAGAGCAAAAGCTGATGCACATTATTTATGAAGCCTGTTCTGTCAAAGTATGTTGGTTTTGATGATCCTGTTCAAGTGAATGCCACCCTTATCTGTCAAGTAAGACACACGCCAACCTACTACTTCTCTGAGGGAGAAAAAAGCGCTCCTGAAAACACACACCTTCTTATTATAAATATGTATCAAGGCACAGTCAGATAAAAACATAAGCCGTGATACATGTATGTTTTTAATTGGCACCGTACAAAAAAATGTACCCGACATGTGTGTGCACAGTCACATAGCCACAGAAAAGTATTTGCAGTTTTTAAATCAAGGTTTATGTTGGCGCTGAAGAATGCAGAGAAATAACTGTCAGAAAACTGGAAAGCAGCAAAGGGAGAAGTAGAGATATTCTTCTCATTTGTCAGAAAATAAGAAGTTCAGATGCATCTTGTCATTGAAACTTTTTTGTTCCTAATGCTTCATTTTTCCTCCTTGTAGTTGAAGACTATTATAGAAACTAATAGAGGTGGGCAGCAATCTGATTTTCTGTTGTATGTGTCATTCTGTGATTTTGACAGGCTTTAGGTTTTTATAATGAAACAAAACAAAACCAGAAAAGAAGTTTATTGGGAAAGAGAATCTGATTTGTGGGTAGTTGAAATGTGTCATTCAGGTTCGAGAAATTTACATTTTATAACAAGATAATCCATTTTCAGTTTTTCACAAAGAGAATGATCAGAGCTTGTGTTTCTGTGAAACGTGTTATTTTGATAACAAGAAAAAAATGGAAAAACATTTCACTGAAATATTTTTGTGTCTAGAATTTAAATTTTATGTTATGCGGGAACTCTGGCTCAGAGCACTGATATATAGCACTACAAAAATGAAGGAAGCTCCATGACAGCATTAAGTTACTTCTGGATTTACTCCAAAACAGCAGAGACCAGTATTTACTTCTATATTTTTAATAAGAAAAAATGTGCAGGAGGTACAAAATATCCTCAGAATCACTAACAAGAAGGAAGAACAAATAGAAAAGAGGACTGCAAATTATTGCAGAAAGGAAAGGACCTATACATGAACCAACATTTCAGATTTTGCATGGAGTTTAATGAAGCCAGCACTGGAGATTTTAAGAGATGTCAGCAAACATCCATTCTCTCTATTTGGATGAGTACAGTTTCTAAAGAATCTAACTGGAGATCGGAGCCTTCTTCACTGAGAAAATGTGTGAATATTACAGCAGGAAATGTAGTTATTTTTTCCCCTCAAATTTTCAGGTATTCTTAAAAAATTGAACTCCTCAAATGTTATTCTTTTTTATCAATGACCAACTTTCCCATAGCCTTCCAGAGAAAGCACTCTCAGGGGTCAGTATGTGTGTGAAAAAATTAATATTGTCTGGTTTAAGTCAAAATAATCCATTGTAAGGCAAAATTTTGCCTCCAACTTGCGCTGACTCAAATCAGAGCAATCCCACTAACCTAGGAAAGCACAAAATCTGTTCTCCCTCCCAAATCCGTAACTATAATTGAAATCAAATGCTGCGCTTCACTTTTTGACTCTGTGTAGTTAATCTTGAATCTCCATCTGCTTAAAACCATTTCACATCAACTTTTACAATTTCTGCATGCAGCTTTCTAAGCAACAATTCAAAACTAAATTTTTACTCTGAGACATCAGATTAGATCTGCTTACTCCAGTTTCACAATGACAAAATTTCAACAGGCTATATAGATGCATGATGAGAATACACAACATTAATCAGGACCATAATGTCTGAACGGATTAAGCAACTCCCAGTTCTTACTCCATTATTCCCACCAGCCAAAGATGGAGAATAATTTGTAGGTCATCCAGACTTCATGCAGCAAACCACGAAAGCTCTACAGCAATCAGGACACAAAAGTTCACTAATGATGAGATGACATTTTTGAGCTAGGGTTGAAAATAAGTGCTACGTGGGTGTTGGAAACAACACGGTGAGATATGACTTCCTTAATTACTCATTGTATTGAAAGCCATTCGCAAATAAACACACATGCATAAATTGTCTCGCTTTGGTTGGTAATGTCCTGTTTTAAGTCGATTCAGTAATAGAAACAAGCAGTTTTTCTAGTGATTCATGTTGCAGATGTGTTGTAAGTGAAGCCAGATCTTATTAGCACAACTGTTTTCCTTTTTTTCTTGCAGACTTTGAGCTAAGTAGGTCATTTTGTGCTACAGCTAATATTCATTCTGCATAAAGTGTGTTCACTTTAATAAATAGGACTCAATAAATATGAAGAAAATGAAAATTCATTTTTAAATAAACCAAAAATGAAGAATAATGAGTGTGGAAGCACTGAGGACTGCTTTATCTTTTAAAGCTAGAATTGTCCAGAAATGTTAAAAAACCCCATAGTGTAAAGATCTCATCTAATTTTATAGTAATAGATACGCTCTCACCTCCTGACACACAGGTTCCTGTGGTGGAGAGCTTCAGTGACTGGCAGATCAGATCACTTCTCCTGTCCCCATGGATCTTGGACTCCGAAATTTGGTGCGCTCGTGCTTTCGTTAATGAATAGAGGGAGAAAATACCCAGCTCTTAAAATACCTCTTTCCATCAGAAGAAAATTCTATTAATGGGTTTCAATTACAAAAATACTTCATATACTTATTGGGACCAAACGTAGCCTTCATTTTAAAAGACACAAAAATCAGCTGAGACTATATCTGATGAAACTGGAGAAGCTGAGCAAGTACGTCAGCAGTCTACATGCCTAACAAAAAGAAAACTTATCATCTAGTGCCAGCTGTGAACAAAACAAAGCAATTACCACCTCTGTATTTAATAAAGAGGAAGAAAAGCAAAAAAAATAACCGGGTCTGTTCTTCCTGCCATTTTATTAACAACAACAATCCCCTGAAGTAGTTGCCACATATTTTGGAAACACTTTCAACCTTCACTGTAATATTTGCAATAATATCTTTTAATTTAAGCATAAGCATAATGTTAAATTTCACAAACAGCAAATAGTACTTTCCAATGGCATCCTTTCTATTTATAGCATCTTCCAGAGCGTATGTAGACTCAGACAGGAAGCCAGCAATATTTACAAAAATTTCACCATGTGAGAAAAACTGTTAGGGAACAAGTGTAAAGCATGAAGATGAATGTAAATGTCTTTATAAAACATATCAAAGCTGTTAATTTTATTATAGCCAAGAGTACTTGCTGATGACTAGAGGGAAAAACTTCCTAAAAAACTGAGAGTTCGCTAGGAACAAGAGACTGATTTATGTTTGCTAACTTAGCCTAATGAAAATGACTGCCAATCATGTTTGTTCATGAGAAAATGTCTTGTAGTGGCTAAAGCAGAGATAAAATATTGAAAGGCAGTTCAGTGCTAGGTACTACAGGTTATGAGAATATGCTGCATACATCACATAAAGCCGATCAAATGTGCTTGAACAGTTATCCAGTTATGCTTAACAAAATGTCATCGAATTGCACCAAAGTCAATACTGTCACCTCGCACCCACATTAGCACAGCAAAGATCGGAATCTGCTCTCATGTTCTAACATCTCAGTCAACAACGTATACATTTTTATTTCACATTTCGGGTTTTAGATCACATATGCTGCAGAACAAACAGAGGGAGTGACATTATTGGCTAAGAACTGTATACCATATATTATTGTAACTGCTATTACCATGTGATGGTACTGAAAACGCTGTTACAGCGAATTGCTGAGCAAATAAAAACAGCCAATACGTGGAAAATTAGAATGGGACCACAGAGGATTTGCTGGAAATTCCTCATTCAGCAGTAGACAATGAACGCTACTCTTTACTCAAAGACAGGTTGCTTTGCTGTTTGCATTAGCTTTGGGACATTTAACAAGCATCTTATACACTTCAGAGTTATATTTGTATTTTATTTGTTTTGGGTTTTTTTTTTTGTAAATGGATTACTTATGCCAGCTGTTACAATTGTATTCAGAGATGTCTTGTTTTATTGGGAAGGCCTTTTTAATTCAGTGAGACTGCTTGGGCAGTGCTGCATGGCACTAAGTATATTTGACTTATTCTGAGTAAGAATTTTGATTGAATGTCCCATTTCTCCCAACTATCCCATTCCCATACGGTCTGTCAGGAACAGTCTAAGCACTCAGTAATTATAAAAAAGAAACCACCTACATTAAAACTAGGAACGCTTCATGCACTCTCAAAAAATCGTATTGGACTTTTTCACAGATGTCTCAGCAGAACCCTGGATTATGTCTTCAAGTAACACTCTCATAAAAGATTACGCGTCAGATCACCATTGTTTTGCACAGGAAACTGGGAGCAACTTGGGGAGTCCACACCTCTTTCACCAGCCTGACAGCAAAGCTTTGTCTGTTTGGAAAATTCAGAATTTGCGCCCCTGTTCTGTATATGCCTCAGTGCCTCAGAAAGCAATACTTTTCCCCTTAATTTTGTCCTTTCTATTTGGAGAATATTGATCTTTACCTGCTGTCTGTTTTTCATGGAGTGCAGCAAACACCATAACATTTTATTTATCTCCTTGCTTCTAAGTTGCATTTTTCTCCCAGAGTGGTCAATAAAGGACTTGGTTGTCGTTCTCTGAACCAGGTCTGAACCCCTAAGTGACCTTGCCAGGTTACTTAATCCCACACCATTGTGGGCCACCTTCATCCTTAACAGCCGTTGTTTCAACTCTGTATTTTCTAATCATATACAAGACTATGGTGTCTTTACCAGGAAAATATAAATCTTGTTCCCAATCTCATTAGAAGAAACAGAAAAATTCTATTAAAAAAAATGGGTTCTGAATCAAGTCTGTAATAGATACCTTTGAGAGAGGGAAGCATCAGCTCAGAAAGGAATTGGCGGAAGGATGTGTGGAGGGAAGAAAATTATTTCCTTATTTTTGTATTGCATGTGATGCAGAAAAAAGCACAAGGGCCTACACACTGCATGGAAGAGTTGCTCTGCTTTCAGAAAGTGATAGAGGTGATGAAGTAGATGAGGTTCATGATGACCCACTATGGAGCCTGCATGGAGGGGTGATTCCACATACACTGGTTGGGATGTGTAATGCGGGCTATGGCAGTGGGAGTATAGGTTGCTACAAAATGACATCAGTTCTCTAGATTTCTTTAAAAAATAATTGAGGAATAAAGATAAAAACCTGGACAACTTTTAGAATATGGATTTCAAGTCACGAGTAAGAAATGTATGTTCACTAACAGCAGACTCTACATGCACGCACGAGATCAGTTCATGTTGAGTTGGAGGCCATTTTGGGTAAAGGCAACTAAGAATAAGTTCATATTTTCTAATGTGCTGTTCTGGGGCTTGATACTACTTCACACTGGTTTTATACCAGATAAGCAAAAATGTCAAGTTCTAGTCATTGAAGAATTAGGCCCTGTGGCTTCCAACTATAGACAGGATTGGGACAATCTCCTCATCTAAGCCCCCAAAAATATACTCCAGCAGGTAACAAAGTCAGAATAAGAGCACAATGTAAAGCTGAATTTCATTCCACAGCAGCATATTTTCATACTGCATAACATTTTATCAATTCTACTAGCCTTTTCAATATTGAAAGTTTTTTTTTCCCTTTCTTTCTTTCCTGATGCCAATGATAACTGCATTGGGCCTTTTTTATGCTGGCATGATAATTTTGCAGTAATCTTTCATAAGTCTCAGCATGTTCTCAGAAAGTAAATGAAGGCATAATTTATCACTGTTGAAAATGCTTTTTCTGCCATGACAGTATAATTAGACATTCTTTTCAGGAGACATATTAAGTATATACCGATGTATTAAAGCTACTGTGCTGCAGATCCATTTAGTTGATTTATTCCTTGACTCTGGCTACCTTGCCTTATCGTGATACCCACACAATCGTGCATTCTCATCGCAAGAAAAAAAAAAAGCCAGTAAGCTCAGGCAAGGAAGCAACACATTGTAAGAAACAGTATCTGTAAGTTAACTAATTCGAGTGGGAACAGGATGCAATTTGGCTGCACTTTTGTACCAATTCAGAACACATTAATTATGCAGTGATCAAAATAATTTCACATGCATAATGCTGACCTCATTCACTAGAGGGCAACAAAACCCCAGTCTAAAAGCCTCCACCTTCTACTTCCAATGACAGAGCAGTTTTAATAACACGCTGCATGGATTTCATAATGAATACCCTATTAATTTTACATAAGTGCCAAGTTACTTCTGAAAAGCCAGTTAGGCTGTTGAATATACATGATGCAGCCTCCCAACAGGTACCAGGAAGACACTATTCGAGTCCTAGCCCCCCCAGCACCACATCAGTGGGTGTGTTCATTTGTTGGAGTATTATTGTTTGACTCAGGTTACCCTACTGAGCTCCATTTCAGAAAGGCCCCTTGAACATTATACTGGTTTTGTAGATCAAAGCATGTGGGCTTATCTCGAGATCATAAAGCTACCAATGCTCGAGCTACTTAAACTGTAGTAAGGAAAACCTCTTATCCATCTGACTGGGCTTTGCTTTTGATCGGCATGTTTTTGGGTGCTGTTTTCTCTGCCCCTTAGCTGCTTCTTACGACATTACCTTCTCATTTTGACTAAAGAGGATACATATTTTCACACTTCACCAAAATGCAATAGAGAACCTTTTCTTCTAAATTTTAAGGATGTTTTTTAGGAAGTACAGGAGTTGATACTATCTCTGCCAACTGTCTAACAGCTAATTAGTTTACTATGGGCCACCAAGTTAGCTCTGCTAATTTAATTTTGAAAAGTTCACTCTGCATAATAAAATCTGGTTGCTGGATCTTCTCCTCAAGTTGTAAATAAGAAATATCTATTACTGTTGTGGTCTATTGAGAAAGGGCTTCATACACACTGTGAAAAAATGATTACACAGACACAGACTCAATCAATTGAAAAATAATTATGTGAATTTGTCTTTTGTCCTTAGATGCAAATAATGGCTAATGCAAATAAACTGCCAGAGAAGTATTTTTATGTGCTTTTTATAGCACAAATAAGAATATATTTAACCCATTTTTGATGAACAGCTGAAGATTATTTTTCACTGGTTTTGTTATAGAAGATGATTATTAGGACTAGATGCAAACACCCATCTCTTAAAGCAATTGCTCCCAGAAACACATCCTTGGCCTCTCCTTTGAAGGGTTTCATCCCAAGAGGTGACCAGATATAAACAAATGCATTCTTGTGTTTCACAGGCAGCGCAAAGATTAGGAAGGAGGACGGGTCTCAGAAGGGGAGAGATGTACAAATACATTTTTCTATTACACAGATGACAGCCCCTTGGGAAAACAAGTCTAAGAAATGTGCGACCTTGAAAATGTGTGCATGCTGCAAGGGATATTTTCAACGTGAACCCTGTGTTCTGATTTTCAAAGTCCTTAATCTTTTGGCTATGCTGTGGAAGACGGGTATACTGAAGCTCCTAAAGCAAACAGAAAGGTCTGATTTTGTTTCCTTCTCCTTGCAGAAAAGCAGAGTATACTGTCCTTGCTACGCCGTCTTGGCAGTGCACCGCAGCCTACGCGTTGCATGCCTAGTGAGCAATATTCTCCTCTCCAAACAGTATAGCATGACATGTCCCCCTTTCCGCCAAAGTATTTAACAATTTCCTTTGAAATGCAACTCATTATACAAAAGCAGAACTAAATAAAAAATACTCCAGAGAGAGAACAGATTGCTAGATATAGATTAGATGTGCAGTCTAATCCTTCACAAGCATTAAATATTTAACATAATCACACCACAGGTGACAGGAAGATGTCTGCATTGTTTAATTAGACTTAATTAAACATAAGGAAAATCTAACACTAATTCAGGTCTAGCTTTCAAATCGATTACAAAACCCCCTGTTTAAAGTACTTTCATATCCGGAAAAAATGTATTCTGTCTTTCATTAGCTGGGGCATCCTTGCTATGCAATGCTCAAAACCCATGAAGAGACGATCTGTTGTGTTCAAAAGCCCATGGATGATACTAACTTTACTGGGTTAAGGACAAAGCCAAAGGACTTGGCACTTCCAGCATGCTGTAATACTGTGATCTTTTGGCCATATTTTGTATAAACCATTACACTCGGGACATCATTTTTTTCTATTACCTCTTTTATGGTCTTACTGTTTACAAGAAAATAGATAGAGCATTTAATTATGAGATGGACTTAATGTTCTATAACAACTCCTGTATGCAATACATTGCCTCTGAAATTCTGCTCACAACTCACATTAATGCAACGAATGAAAAAAACAAAAGAAAACAGTTTAGCAGAGAAGATGCTTTGCAAGAGGAGGGCAATATCTGATGCTATGAATCATTCCCTCATAATTTTCCCATGTCTCCCAGTTGAAGTTATGTCTCAGAACCGTATTTAAGCACAGACGAATACAACATGTATTGTCAAAGAACCAGAGACAATTTATGACATATTACTTTGTTTCTGTCGCGGGGGAGAGCGGTTAAGGTTTAACGGTCGCTCACAGAATCACCACCAAAGATATGAGGGAAAGGTGATTTTTAATATGAGTTTGTAAAAAAGCGCGACTTTACAGAATTCGATGGCAAGATTCACTCTATTACTTACTGTGTGAAGGGATTGCAAAAGGGAAT
The DNA here is from genome assembly GCA_013398225.1 of Steatornis caripensis. Classification (NCBI taxonomy): domain Eukaryota; kingdom Metazoa; phylum Chordata; class Aves; order Caprimulgiformes; family Steatornithidae; genus Steatornis; species Steatornis caripensis. The sequence goes on from VZSC01010775.1 coordinate 439,594, forward strand.
TGGGTCAGAGTAGTGCTTAGGTGCAACTGTCACAGTGAATGGTGGGGGGGGGGTGCAGAGAGAAGTGATTTTACAGTGGTCAGATAGGGGAAACCG
>VZSC01010775.1:440579-468721 GCA_013398225.1 Steatornis caripensis
CTTTTTCCTTCGCTGGCGTCTGTCAGTGAAGGATCCGATTACCTCGCGGAACCTTGCGAAAACTGCTCTGAGAGGTGTCCCAGCTCAGAGGGAGATACACGGTCACAGCCTGCTGTGGTCCCGGAGAGCTCAAAGGGTCTCACTTTAGAACCAGTATTTATAGAATCGCAAGGTGATTGACTTTGGTCAATGTTATCATTTCGTGGCCACAGTACTTATCGGATAATTAGTCTTGGCATCTCTCAGATATGGGCTGCGACCCATGCAGGAGAAGATTTAGGTACATTTCCTGGGTAACAGGAGTTCGGAGATGGTCAGGGAGCGCCTGATCATTTCAACTCACTGTTATTGCATCAGGAGTTCCAGGTGCAGTTAGGGAGTGCCTAATTGTCCCAACTGGCTGTGCTCATCCTGGGACAAAGAGGTACCGTATTACTTCATATCTTGGCTCACTGTACCAACAGGCAGGGTCGTAGAGTGCCCAATTATCCCAGCTCTTTGTTCTTATATGGTGCTGAATGATCTGACATTGCAATGCGGCTTCTTAGTAGGGGGGAAGAGGGGCCTACACCACAACAGTTTCCCAGTCATCTTACTAAGTGACATAGAGCGGAATAGCCTGATAAAGGTGCAACCCAAAAGGAGCATCCTCGTGATTGGAATAGAACCTAAACTATTATTTCCTCTGCAAATTAAAAGTTAGAAAGGATTAAAGAAATCAAGCCATAATCTTCCTAGAAATAAATTAATGAATTCAGTGAGCCCCAGCTCTGATGGGCAGCCAGGAACCTCATGGTCAGACAGTTGCAAAGATTACCAGACTCATCACTGTATGCTGTTGTGACATTGTATGTGATATTATATCTCACTGTGGTACCTTAGATGAAATTATATATTGATGCAATGTTGTAAGTACGACAGGTCTAAGCTTTTTTTAAAAGCTCTTTTGTTTACCTGATGCCATGCCTCCTTTCCTCTTATTCTCTGATTTCTGGGTCACTACAACTAACTTTTTTGGGGGGGAATGAAAGTTGTGGAAATGGTATATGCAGAATTTTCATTTCCAGTTGTGTATTCTCTGAACACGAAAGCTGTAGTTGCTCGGTCATTCAGCCTTGCTGTGCATCTACTTAGTATGTGTGCATCTCGCACACATGAAGCAGTGTTTTGTACTATGCAAATGCACATGTATATCTGGATCTATGGGACAGAACTTTAAGCCTCTTCTTTCTTTAAAATAATTAGATCCATATTGAAGTGCTGCTATAAGTTTGAAAGAGAGAGAACATCTCTCATAAAACAGCAAAACACTCGAAAGAATTACAACAATAATTACATACAATGCACATAAGTAACACACAAACTATTGTTCTGGTCACACACAGCAAAGAACTATTTTTTTGCTGATCTCTTGCAGAAGGAGGTTAAGACTTTTTGCCTTTTGCTAGGCTAAACTTTGTCATCTGGTGGTGGTGAATCACACTTGATTTATCTTTCCGAGTTCTTAGTACATACAGTTGTCTGATACATTTCTATCTCCTTTCTTAGATAACACAGCTGATGAAAGCAATAACCATACTCGTTGTGTGGTATCTTATTCACTATTGTGCCAGTGAATTTAGGGTTTATCTACAGAGAATAATTGGATAGGCTCTGGAAATTGCCACACTTACAACAGAGAATAGGTAGTAAGCTTCCAGGAAATAAATTTTAAATGATGGGCAGAAATCAAGGGCAATTTCTATTTTAGGCAGTTTTTTCCAGAAACAGGAAAAAAATAATGGAAACGAAATTCTACAAACAGAAAGATGAATCAGAGGAAAAAAACTAGAGGGAAGTATGGTAATAGTAGGACACAGAACAACAGAAAATGAGTGAGCAGCACAATTCTTCCATACAGAAAGACATTCTAGACACAGGAGACTCAATTTTGTGAGTTGAGAGCTCTTTACTCACAGTAAACTCGGCAGAAATTGGGAGCATTAGCACTCAGCAGAAGGAATTCAGCACCTGAAGGGAGTGGACTAGACCATGGAGGTGATTAATTCCCAGTTACACAAACTCAGCTCAAGGTTGATGTAGTATATATATTTTAGGGCCTTCCTTTATGGAAGGTACGTTGATAAACTAGAGACACTACTGAAGAGAGCAATAAAAATGATCAAGTGGACACATTGCTTGTCCTGGGTAGTCAGGTTGAATGAAATGGATATGTGCCGTATGGAAAAGCAGTGACAAAAAGCGGACAGGTTACCGGCATATAAATAACTGAAGGTTAGTAACTGATACTCCAGCAAGAGATTAGTGCATTTGAAGGATATGAGATACAAGTTCCAGAAGACTGTCATTCAGCAACAGCAGTCTCTAAGGGTGCTAAGACCATCCCACAAAAATCCAAAAGGTAAGATAATTCATAAATACGTCACTGAATTTTTTTCCCATGTGTCCTCCTGCCTGGAGAGATAGGAGAGGCAATGATCCGCACCAGGAGGGAATCCTGATTAATCCTCTCCTCCCCCAAGCCTTCCCGTACAGGTACACTGGTACAACGAGGCAGTAGGAAGCGACTGGCGCGTCCCTCCCAGCCCCATGGAGATATATTAGCTGGGCAGCTCTGGTTCTACTGCCACATGCCTAAAATGCCAAGTGATGTCCACAGGTGAATACAGACAGCAGTGTTCCCTCCAGGCAGGCCAGACATTATAGTCACAGTTTGGTCTCAGTTTTAAGCCAGAAAAGGGAAAATGTCAATAGAGTAATGGGAAAACAACTTTATGCAAATTTCCCTGTTATCGGTCCAGCAAGAAAAGAGAACAAACGGTAGAAATGACTGAGCAGGCCTGCAGAGACAGTACGTGTACCATGAGCAGCGCTAGCAATTCAGATGTGTGTTCTCAGTCATCGCTAAAGTCCCAAATATTTTTGGTAATGTCCTGTTAGATAAGCCTGTGTTACAAAACATACACAATCAACACACAAATGCAATGATTTGACTTTCCGTTTCAGAATATGCCACGATGTTTGCATTTTCTACCTTCTATAAATTGTTTCCAGCATGAAGACATCCGTGTAGAGCAAACTACAGATCTTACACATCCTTTTGTAGGTTGGTCTTCACCAGTGTGTAGGTTTCAGCTCTACTACAATCCCTCCCTGGAGGGCACCTGGAATCCACAGCTTTGTACCCCAGTTTCAATAGGGCAATATTAATGTTTAAAGTATAATTTGTCTGATGTAATCTGATTTCATTAAAGTTTTATTAACAGCTGTGTCTCGGAAGTCATTTTAATCATTTAAATATATTTTGGGGGTGGGGTGGAAGGGTTGGAGCAATTCAGGGGAAATGACAATTCAAAGTCAACTCAATCCTGCAGTTTTTGTCAAGCAAAACTCATATACAATTAAAGTTAAAGTGAGTTGGCCATTACCAGGACACAGCATGTGCTGTATAAATGTCTTCTGACAGCACACGTTCTTGCTGAACGTAAAACCCATGAAGAATGACATATTCTGGGTCTGTGCTAAGCACCACTGGCATATAACCAAATTAATATTTATAATAGAACCCCATAGCCTTTCAGACTTTCGAGATGTCGGTAAAGACATTTTGAGTTAAAAACCTCAGTGCACTAGCATTTATCACAGAACTCTTATTATCATGAAAAGATTTTCATCTATTGATGAACTTTGAACTGCTGAACTTTGTGTTGGCAGCAAAACCTGATATAGATCCCTGTTCTAATTACTAAATCACAGGCATCTAAACACTTGAAAAAGACCCCTTTTGGCTGCAGTTCTGAGACAGCTGTGATGCTCTGGTGCCTTCCGGTAGAAGGCAGCGATGTGCAAACACACCAGACACACTGGTGCAGAGAGGCTGCTTCTTGCTGGCCTAAGATGCCAACTTCAGCAGCTGATTTTTAATGACTACTATGTGATGCATGGTCCTGAGTAGAAGAGGAGAAAGTGAGCCACGTTTCACTTCTCCGGGTGCAATCCAGCTACTTACTAGGTATATAATTTGCAAATGAGTGACAGAATTTATCAACATCATTGTTGCAAATAAAATCCAATATAAAATCGTCTAAGACACAACACACTCCAGTGCTTCTTCATACTTGTTAGACTACTTGCATATTTGGAAGTGCCTAAGCTTTCAGTATTGCACAACACAATCATTTCTGGATCACAGAGAGAAAATTTTTTTGTGTACTGTACAGCACTGTAACAGATTCTGACATTTTTAAAGACTAAAGGACGTGAGAAACAGCCCTCCCGCCCTGCCCCCCCTCCCCCCAAAGACAGCAACACACAACCAGAACTATAAAATAAAATTAAATACAGTTTATCTGCTCCATAACATATATATTGTATATACTGAATTGGAAGAAGTTTACAATAATAACTTCCCTCTGTAATATGATACTAATTTCAAGCACTTGAAACCAGAAAATAGCTCAGAAAAATTCTTGCTCGAAGACTGAGTCCTCATTTCTCTTTAAATTTCAGCCTTAGTCATAATTCGCATCCTGGTTTATTTAAAAGCAAGCACTCCACCCCCCACATAAATTCTTCTGGATTTCCAGGAAACAGTTGAATTTGACAGTAATAAGTAAACTGTGGGTTCAGTGAGAGTTTTCTGATATCACAGTGACTTAGTTTAAAACTTAAATTGCAGAGCAATAAGCTAAACTTACAAAATACAGGCATCTCTGAAGCATTCTTTTTAAGCATTTTTTTCAAGCATTTTTTTCAGGTAAACCTAACCAAATTGGTACTTTGATTTTTGTACTTACAAGAACAGATTTTTCCAGTTATCCCGTTGCTTATAAATCAGAACAGAAATTCCAAAGAGCCAAGTGCTCCTTTCAGACACTTCAGCACTCAAATCTACTCAGCACATCACCTGTGTGATGTATTGAGGTTTGCAAACAGAATCAGAGGACTCCGAGTCAAGCGATTCTGACCCGCACCCACCCAGTGAGTCAATGGGTGCTTATTGCTACATCATTCTTACCAAGCTTAATACAGCTTTGCTGCTCAATACACATTTTAGCAAGTACAACCACATATTGGTGGGATGCTGCCAATGCTGTACGCTGTCAAATTAATGCTGTTAAACACAAGATCTTTGTTTACAGTGCAAAAGTAAGCTGTTGTTGAACAAATGAGTAGGTAAACATTTACAAAGCTGGAGAAAAGATTGCGTATCTAAAGCTGCGGCGAGGGTGGTGCGTTCCCTTCTCCTTTAAGAAAAACTAGCACAAAATTATTCCAATGTAGTCACCTGAAGTAGAGTGACTTTTCATGGTTAGTTTTCTTCATGGAACTAAGTGAACTTGAGTAAAGTGCCAGAAGGAGCAGTGCTTTCTGAAAATATTTAACTTGAAAGCAAAGATGCTTTCTGTATAGTTAATGGGCTCATCGAACAGACATCCAGATAACACATTTACACGAAGACTGGACTGAATATTGCACAGCAAAAAGAAGTGACAGTGGTTACCCTTAGAAGGAAAGTTTGGCTCCTTAACAACTCTGCCTTCCGTAACATCAAATCCTCAACAATGGTCCTCTGTGATACCACCAAGAAAGGAAAGCCTCACCTCAAATCCCCAACAGGTAACAAAACCCTTTGTGAGCAGCCTGGGTCTTTCTCAAAGCAGTGGTTTTGGCAGGGTCTTATTCAAAACAGTTTTCTATTGCAACCTCATTTAAGTCAATGGGACATAAAGGAGCAAAGTAAAGCAAATATGTAGGAGCTGTATTTTTAGCAGGCTGAACTTAGACCTCCTTTAACTAATACAGTTTTGGAATTCAGGTTCATCCCCATGAGAAACTGTCCAAGTGAGGAGGTTATTTCAAGGAAGGAAAAGAATGATATACTGCTTGTCATGTCCTGAGCTTACTACACCAACAAAATGTATCCTGCCACAAACTGCATCTGGAATCGGAAGTCATTATAAAACAGGTGAAAATCCAGAAATATACATACTTAATATAAAGTTTCATGGACCAATTACAAAACATGCCATGCATCCCCTCCACACCACTAAAACTGGATTAAATTTAGTGCCAGTCTTATTCCTGACCTGGAGTTTCTTCTGTTATTGACTGACTTTGACAAGCATCCCATCACACTTTTGAAAAGCAAAGGCTGATATTGCTGTACTGTGCTTCCTGCCGTGAGCAGCACTTCAGCATTATCGATGCCCTAGTGTACTGTTTCTCAGGAATGTGGCCTTGAAAGACCACATACATGAAGGCGGTTTGCTCTGTACATATCAAATACAGAAAAAAATAACATCAAGCTATTTGCACGGACTGAATCAATCATCTTGGCTATACCGGAGTGGAGACTTTCTCACTGCCATCAGAGAAATGAGTATGGCCACGTCAGACCCCAGAGCTCCCCTTTTGGCAGAGAAGGCAAGCTACTGATAACACAGCAAAATGTAGGGACTAATCCAAGATCACAGAATATGTTGTTCCTCTTGCCCACTGAAAATAATGATCTTCATTTACAATAGACTCTATTGGCAAGAAGGAAACATTGAGATGCTCCTTCAACTTCAGGCCCCTGCCTGCTCAAGGACTACGTCCCAGCTGATGATGAGACAACTGTATTTCTCAGTTCTTCCACCTTTTCTCCGTGCAATCGATAGCTAGGGTTTGCCTGGGAAACCATAAGGGGAAATTAGAGAAAGCATCCACCTGCAGAAAAAAAACCTTCACAGACTCTTCATTTACTCTCACCACTTCAATGTCTCCATTTTGTCCTATGCATTCTCTCAAAGGCCAGACTGCTTTCTCTCAACTGATTTGTCTGTCAGGGCTGTTTTCTATTCATGTGTCCTGAAACAGCCTATAGCCAATGGTCCTACACTCTTCAGATCTATAAGCCGGCAGGACCAGAGACCAGACAGATTGGGGCATGCAGAATCACACTTGCGCACTCAGTGAGAAGCATGGTTGCCCAAACTCTACATATTTACAGTGGCATGCACGCACAGTACAAGGTTTTTCATACAGTTGATAGATAGATATGGAAATCCAAACAGGGTAATTGAGAATAGTGTCTGGAAAAGACAAATACAAACTTGGTATGCACAGGTAAATCTGGGGAATCGAAAGGTTTGGACTATGACATTCGATTTATTTATAGACAATAACTTACTGATATTTGTGTGTATGGAATACCATTAATATGAATCAGCTCATAATATTTTGGTAGCGATATCAGTCTAATTTGAATTTTATATTGCACAGTAGTATTGAATGCTAGACTTGATTATTTTAAAGTAATTAATGAGCTAAGCTACCTGAGAGAAAAACAAAATGATGATTATAATTAGAAGTGTTCCATGGCTGCTACTGACTGGTTAGATGTACTTACAGGTAGCATTTCTAATTAAAACCCTCTTGATGCTTAGACATCTCTCTGTTCATTCCTTATTAAAAAAGTGGGATTTTTTTGCATTAAGGAATCCCTTAATAGAAAAATAATAGAAAAAGTTACATGTAATTACATGTGCTATTTGTGGTGAGCGGTTCCTATGAGAAAATGAGCTGCAGGTGTGTAAGAAGAGCCGGCATTGATTTCACTTGTTTGGAGTATTCCACCCGGAAAGAACTTCAAATTTAGGTTGGGATTTTCAAAGGAGCCTGAATGGGTTAGGGGTTTTCAGGGAAAACTGGGTGCCTAGCTCCCTGAGGGCTCCATGAAAATTGCATTATTTGGGAGAGAGCGGAGGCAAAATAGATCACCCCAAGTCACTCTGCTCAGAACTTGTGTAAAATCACAGTAAGTCGCAAGCACAGTCCAGGATTTCCTAAAATGAGCCTGCGTCACGTGAATATCTGACAAAGACAGGCTTGCAGTGAACAACGTTGATCAATGCTTTCCCAGTCAAAATACATTTCAAGCCACTGCTTTCAAACAAAAATTTAATTCATTCATGAAAATGGAATCTGTAATGCTGCAGCAGTGTTCGGTTACGTTAGTTCCCAGCCAAAAGACTCACTATTCAAATTTCCAGTACAAGCTTAAATATTCTACATACAGGAGGAAAAGAGCAAACCCCCAAACCCAGGTGTAACTAGATTTACCAAATTTCAGGGCTGGCAGCAAAAGTTTCAGTTATACCGAGGCGATTTCTTTCTGCTAATGCCCTAACAAGACTGTGTGTCTCCTCTTCTGCTGTGCTGAGGTCTGTGTCACTTAGGTATGGATGGTTGTAACTGATGCTCACATTACTGATGCAGTTATGTTCATGATTCTGAAGCTCATTAACTTGCAATCATAAAATGGACTAATGGAGTAGCCCTTCTGCAGATGCAAACTGTCATACCTTTACTGACTTCACTAAACTGATGCTGGTTTGTATCACATGAGAGTCTCATCACATAATTTGCATTGTTATCCTTTGTGAGCAATAGCAGTAATGCTAATAAGCTCTAGCAGTCGTAAATTCTGCCTCCCACTTTACATCAACGCCGAAAGGTGAAGAGGAAGCTGAAATAAGGCACAATTAAGTCCAGAAGAACTGTATGTTTGAAAGAGGAACAGCAGCTTCAGATGATCTGAGGAGCTGGGACCTAATCTCCCCACCAAAAAATGTCCCCACCAAAACCCCTTTCCTGGCCCAGAATTTGGCTCCAAGTACAAAGAACACAAAACCAGCCTTCTCTCTTTCTCCAGATTGCACTTTTATAAGACAGGGAATTTGTTTACATTTGCTGTGTTCAATCGCTTCATGATCATTACGTATGAAGTTATTTAAAAAAATATTTTGAGGGAACTTCTTAAAAGGCTCTTGGAACAACAGACGTAACTTTGAAGATGAGTAGCGGAGTGCAGGATGTGTGCTTCTGTCTCCCAGACCACCAGGAACTTTGTAGCCAGAAAAATCAATATCACAGTGTCAAGTGAGGGAACCTTTTTGCTTAGGTAGCAGATGCCTTGCTGTCCACAACTTGCACATTGGACAGTGCTGGGACAGAATCGCATGTACTGGTGTGCCAGAAAAGTCAAAGTTAAGAGAGAAGGGTAGGAAAAAATGAAAAGAAATGGGTGAAAACCCACCATAATATCAAAGGGACCATCTTGTGGAAAAGAACAATGAGTGAATAAAGCCACCCTGCTAAGTTTAAAGGGCTCTTTTGATATCAAGGATGCCACTTTCTCCTGTGGGAAGAATGAGGGAAGAGAGTTCTGATGATTTCTTACTGATTGAGAAGTGTGAGGTTTGCATCTTAATTATTATTAGTTTTGTTTTTCTTCATAAATTACAGCCTGTCAAAACTGTTCTCAGCCTCAACTATGAATTCGGAAGGTTGGCTCCTTCAATCCAGGTCAGCATAACCCAGAATAAGAACTACCTGGACCAGAATTTTTATTAATTCATCTAAAATGTTATGCTTGCTGCTACAGTAGATGTAGAATGCTGTAGGCAGACACTTAGATTTTACGTTCTTTCTGGCCATTTTTGATCTGGATTTGGCTAGTGAAATTGCAATATTCATAATGTGAAGCCCTTGACCTGATTTCTGATATTCTCTCTCTTTTCAGTCACATGCAATATGCTTCCTTATTAACCCGGATCACAATGACGCTCCGTTTGGAAACAGAGCAGTAAGTTACTGGCCTTCTCAGAGATGGTATGCTTGGACACACATAACAGGGTACCCACCCTCTTCTGTGCACGTGTATCCGGTGATATACGACTCTCTAGTGTGACAAGTATGACAAGTAAAAGGCTGGAGTTAAATATATATATATTTATTGTTCCTATCTTAAATCAAAGTTAAGCAGATCCAACACGAAAAACTTCAAGCTGTTTCATTTAAAATAAACCGCTGTGAAAAACGCAATATGGTCTCCCTGTCATTTACATACTGTGCAATACATGCCCTTTAGATAAATTAATTAGCCATGCATGACATTTATCTACTGATGTGCATATCATAACATCATGATGCAGGTAAGATAACTTCTCACTGAACAGAACTAAAATCTCATGCACAGCTGGTGAGTCAGTGAAACAGGTACCCGCGATGTACTGCTGTTTGACACCCATCAGCCTCCCGCTATGAATTAGCTACGCAGCATCTTACAGGGGTCTATACTGTCTTACTGAAGTGTTGCACTACGTGTAACAACAGAACCGATCTTCAATCTACGCGTGTTTCTTCAACCATTCTTCCATATCAAGTTGATGGCTTAAAAACCAGGCAAATTAATACGTTAGAAAAAGGGAGAAACATCTTTGGGCTCTAATGGTGTAATTCAATCTTTTGCAAATCCTAAGATTATGTTATATACCTATCAGGCATTGAGTACAGCTTTAGTATTAGAAGGGAGACTTTAATAAAGGGAAATGCCTACCTCTGGGTCTGATAGCACAGAGAGAAACTTCCCTGTTTCACTCATGCCGATGAAAACTTCACAACACCTACGTGTATCAGAGGCAAATGTGGGGTAATCATCTGCTACAGCTTTTTATATTCTGTTCCTTCTCTGCTTACTGATCAAATAAAAAAAAAAAAAAAGGAAGGAGGAGATCTGAGCCACAAAGTGAGAGTTCAGATCCAAAGCTTCCTCAAGCACAAGGATTCGTCCTGGCTTACTATACCGGCTAGAAGTCATGAAATTTGAATGGACTTTTCGAGGTTAAAAGATGTTAGGTTTCAGGCCAATCTTTAGTAAAAAAAGTTTCAAAGGCATGAAGGGAGGTTATGGAATAGCGGGCAGTGGGTGAAGGAGCAGCTATTGTATTATGTGCTATTCTGCTGCCAATCCCTCTCTATCTTACTCTACTTTTTCTCTTGAAGCACCTTAATATCCAAGGCTGTGTGTGAGCAATGGCAAAGGGCACAACGGTAGCTGTAACTGCGAGTGCCAACGAACTACCAGAATTTCACTGCTCACTTCACAGAGTGCACTGGACTACTCATGCATAGAAGTCTCTGTGAAATTGGATTCTATTCTGAAATTCACTACAGAAAAAGGAGATTTGTTCCTCAGTCCTCCACATCACAGTCTTACCTCCATTGTGCATGAAAGCCGTGGAAGCACACTGCCTTATTCAGACCAAAATGACAGCAAATTATGCTTACGTTATCATTGGGATATTCACATTGATTCTAACAAAAAATATTCCTAGTTCTAGGACTAGGGATAGGGAACAGTTCTAGGGAACGTGCTCTTTTTTTTTGCAAGCAGCTGGGTTTAAATCCAGGTCTGTAACATGAAAGCAACACCAAGCGTACGTTCTGCCTCCCATGAATGCTTCAGCATACAAGTAATATATGCACCTCATCCTGAATTTCAGAACTACCTTTGCGAATTCCTTTGAGTTTACAGAATTATGCCACAAAAGAAGACATAAACCTAGAATTATTAAAAATACGCCATAGAAATACAATTCTCTGGAGCATGTCATTCAGTTTAACAATGAAAAGATTAAATTCTGGAGAAATTATACCCATAATCAAAACGAATAAAGCAAGCTTATTATTCTGATAACCTGGGTGCAAGGCCAAGGTAAAAGTCAGTTCATTTATTTTCTGTTCTTCTGAGCCAGCTGAAATTCAGAGTCCCGATTTTCACAAGGAGACCCAAAGAAGTCAGCAAGAGGAACTTCCCTTAGAAATTACTTTTCATCTGAGGCACCACTGAATTATATCTTCAATGACACCACACAGACGTGTTAATAACAGGACTCAGTGTAAACTCCCTACACTGCTCATTTCCTGGAGAGCTTCTTTTAGTGAGTATCAAGGTCCGAGCAGCAACAAAAAAAGAGCATAAGCTTCTTTTGTATGGCAGCTAATGAAACCTAGAAACTGTGCACCATGATCCTAAGTGGATTTCTAAAGTTCTTGGAGAGTAAATGAGGCATACACGAGTCAGCCATGATGACTACACCCACCAGAAGAGATATCACAGCCAGCCATTAAACACTTACAGAGACAAAACTTGAAAGACAAAGCATTCATATGACATTTTTGCAGGGAAAGTGGAGTGGGATTTAAAACTGTTAAATATTCAGTACTGAAGCAAAGCATTTGTTTGTCGTTCACTGCATGACAGCTGCTGTCATGGCCAGAAATTGCCAGAGTCAGGCACTGGGGCATTGCTCTCGTTGTGGGAAAAGTTTGCAGTGGGAGAAGTTTCCCTTGGTTTTTTAATGTTTGCCTGATGTTGTCCACAAAATTAGTCACAGGCAAAAAAATATCACAGTGTGTGTACATGTAACTATGAGATTTTCACACTCAGTCAAGCACTTATAGGTCCCACAGTTCTTCCTATGCAGAAATGAAAGTGTGAATAACTTCCCAAGAGGAGAACATCAGAGCTAGCACTGTAGCCAGATAAGTCTTATTGCCGGACGTAATGCTCCTTTATTAGACTAAACATGAGAAATTGGGAGGGTTTGGATTTTTTTTTTTTTTGTCTGAGTACTGGTTGAGCTAATACAAGGTATTAGAGCTCCCACAACAGGAATACATTTCCCAAATCTGCTTGTATTCTGCCAAGTGTTACCCTCTAAAATCAAGTGTCATCCCCTAAAATCTCAGTTTATACATAACCAATAAATACTTGTTAGAGTTTGGCACCTAAAATCTCTGCTAATTCATTCTGCGCTGGCTTTGCTCAAGGCAGAAGGATGCTAAGGACTGTCCCTCTTTCCACGTCCTGGCTGTCAGGGACTACAGCAGTACAAAACATTAGATCTGAGAGAAAAAGTCCCTCTGGCAGAGCCTGAGTGGCACAGAGAGAAGAAGGAAACAGCCACAGTGGAATTCTCAAGGACAGGGAGCAGAGAGAGGTTAGGAACCCAGGGGAAAAGGATAGGTTCCGATGTAGATAGCACTGAATAGTCGCTCAGTAGACCTCTGCAAACCATTTAGAAACAGGGTCTAAATATAAAACAATACAGCAGTCTGGAACTGAAGAATATGGTTTCCAATAGCATTTGTAACCACACTGGAGTAGATACCTTTCATAATAGAGTGCAGCATGGATCCACTACGTATGGGTGCTCTGGGTGAAATAAGTAACATTTCTGAAGGATCCAGTAAGACTTTCATGAATGCCATTTTATCACAATCATCATCTGTATTAGTTCCCGAAAGCTGTAGCCATAGATCACAATCCCAAAGTGCAAAGCCTTGCACAAAAGGCCCGTGACAAACCTGTGTCTATGCCTCGCACAGCTTACAACCTCAGTTGCAGATAAAATCCTTTTCTCAGCTCTAATCTGTTTTGCAGACATTTTTACAGTACCATGACAAAGAGATACAAGGAACTTTCTGCAACAATACCAGGAGTTACACTAGCGTGGTCCACTGACACTGTAAAAGCTTCAGATTATGACCTGATTGCACAACACAGCACACATAAAAATCACAGAAGCTGCAGAGGGGGCAGGCTATACCTAGCACATCCATCAGCAGCAGAAGCCAGAACAAGCAGATTACCAGCAACAGCAGGATGCATTATAACTTATCTCTCCGTTTTTGTCACTAAGCCATATGAAGCATTTGCTGTAGAATTCTTCTTACATCTCTTCTGTTGATAAGCTATTTAGCAAGGTAGAGTTGAAGCTAATCTGAGTACTGTGTGAGAAATACGATGTACCATTTCACTGTGCCACTGTTTGATATTTGGTCACCTCTTTCCAGGCACTTGCTGTGAATTGCAGCTGCTATCTCAAAGCTAAATCCTTTGGCCCATACACAGGTCATAAAAAGGCCCTGAATGTAGAAGCATCTCCCAAAAAAGAAGCAGGATAATGTATATTCTCTTAGTTTGTATCTGAGGGCAAGGGAAGGAATTTTGTATCTTCAAACAAATTCCTTCTGAACTGCACTACAAAGCAATAAGATTCTGCTGTGCTCAAGTTTGATAAATGACTTATTAATACAATTGACTCCCCTACATAAAATCTATTTCTGAAGAAGAAAATTTATGTAAATGTATCAGGCACCATTTCGGTGCCCATATGACAGATATTCCACAGTGCAGCCAGTATCTTGCAATTATTTTCTACTGTAAATCTTTTGACAGTCTAAAATAACTCCATCGGAGGTTTTCAACCACTAAGTTTATAATTTCAAGGTTTTCCCCTCCTCTAATTAGCAGTTTTATAACCTACTGATCTTCCTTCAGAAAGAGCTGGTGATGATCAGTGTTTATTCCAAACCATTTAAGAAGGCAGCTGTTTATTAAAGTGCCAACAGCTCTGATTGATTTCTGATGCTCATGAGTGCATCTGTTTTCTAGTTAATGACATCATTGCAAGCAAACAGATATTGCAAGCTGGGGCTCTAATGGAGAACTAAAGCATCCATGCCTTCTCTATAAAAAATAAATCTATTTCACTCAGAAAAAAAATCTATTAATATGTCAAACGTTCAAGTTACATTCATGCCAATTGGCATTCTTATACGCAACTGGCATTCCCTCAAAAAGAATCTGTGGGTTAACAGTGTTTATATTAAAATCTCTAAAGAGGACATCTGTTAGTTGAAATTCCAAAAGTGGTGACTGATTTATGATCTAGTAAATCACATCTGTACAGTGAAAAAAAAGAACTGAACTACAGTGAAACTAACATCTGTCATCGGGCAAATACAGACCATGACAGTGCATGAAAAAAAGGAAGTATTTCAGGTTGGGAGGGTTCCCCTTAATTCTTCCCTTTTTGTGGTGTTTGAGATAAGGAATAAAAGTGAGTATACTCCAAGCTCCACTGAAACTTGCAAAAGTCATAGCATTTTAAACCTCGTTTCTTAGCACTGAATTCCCATCTGGTGTAAACTAGGTCCCTTTTACTGGCTTTACTGTCTCCTGCCTCCTAAAGAATGCACCGGAGACCATAGCATTGTCAATAAAGCACTGATGTTATCTCTTTTTAAGAGCCTCTTTTTAATATTACTTTATTTTTTGTTAAAGAAAATGTAAAAAGCATGCGTGACCATTTCCTTTGCAATTCCTTGTATGCATCAAACAGGGATATGGAGCTAAAAGCACTGCTGCCTACCTGCCTACTCACGGAAATCTCTAGGAAATGTTCTATATTTTACGACAAATAGGGTTTGATGTGCTCAGAGAACAATGCCATGACTCAGGAACCCTGAATTGTGAAGCAGTTACCTCGACCAGAGCTTTAGCTGTGCATTTGTGAGGATCCATCGAGAGCCAGAGCACCGAGCTCACGCTTGCGAGGAGTTCTGCCTCCTGCTGCCACACGCCTTGGTGTTGGCCCAACTCGATCTTCTGGCATTCCCTTCTGGAGTCCCTGATGTGTCTGCCTCTTCAGTATATGCTTCTTTTGGTGTGCAGGCATGTTGCCTGGCTCTGCAATACTGCATATTGTTGAGAAAGAATTGAATGAGAGCACTAGGCCTTAGAAAACAGGCATTTAAAATTCTGCAGGCTGGATTTTTTTTTTTTTTTAAATATCAGAAATAGTGAAATCACAGTTTGAAGCCTGAAATCAAGCCTTCAAATTTCGTAGCTTTTGAGTCTTTTTTGCCTCTTCCCTGGCTCTTGACCCAAGTAACAGTAGCTTCTGAAATTTGGAAACATCATTCTGTAGGGATGCCTGCTTTTTCCCTATTCTTTAATTGCCTATGCATTTCTTTCCACTTGCATTCTTTCACAGGAGCACCAAGGAACATCACTGTTCTCTTCACAGAAAGCAAGACATGACCTATTCAAAGCCTAATGTCTCTCATTGTTCAGGTTTAAGCCTTTAGCTTTGAGACTAAACTTAACCCTACCCACCCAGTTTTCATCCTTTTTTATTTCCTAACTTTCTCTTGTATAAGAACTCTGCATCTTGTATCCTTTCCTTCACTCATAAATTCAATCCAACTACAAATAAAGTGTGTCGTTCCCCATTTCCCCTTACCTTCTTGCAATTTGAAATAATTGGCAAAGCATATCTGAAGCAGCAGAAGGCACTGGTGAGTCCCTTGGCTGCAATGAGCTATCCACAGCAAAGTGTGCCGATGTTAGCGCTTTTGGTTGAGATTGTAAATCTCCTCATCTTAACCTAAAGAGGCTTCCTGTAGCACAGTCTGATCCAAAGCTGGCAGAAGCATCAGATACTTATGGGCACCAGAGAGCTTGGAATCGAGTCACTATTGCTCTACCTAACAGCTTGAAATCTGTAGACACCTTAACTTGTCTCATCAGTGGCTCCACACAATCTTTCACAATCAATAGTGGGATAATAAAACTCCATTTGTTTCAGAGATCAATTTCGTATAGTAGTATTAATATAAAATGTAACCTGCTAATGCATAAATCCCATCACACACCTTAGGATGAAATGCTTCCGCGTGCTCCACAGACCTGACATTTCCAAGTGTTACTACTTATTTTAGTTTTCAAATAGGGAACTGAACCGAGGGAACTGCCTGAGAAATCTCACCCTGTGTCTGCAGGGAATTTGGGGATAAGAAATATCCTTTCCTATGATTAGCATGGAAATATTTAAAATAGAGGGGTGTCCTGGTTTGTATTTTACAGCAGGTTTTGATAATTCATTCTTACTATCAAATCGGTGCACTCATTTTGCAATGTTTGACACCATTTCATCCTATTAATTAGACAACATATTTGATAATGAAAGCAAACTTCTTACAGCTTTGGAATAATCAAAAAACTAGGGTTGCTTTCTCATGACTTTTCTATTTTAGTTATTTTTAATCTGTTCTTCATGAAACTTAGGGGAGAAATTCTGAACCTCAACCTTTTCTACAACCACTTAGTGCATTATGCTGCCCTTACTCCACGGGTAAGTGCTTTTCTAAGCATCACTGATGCTGAATTCGATATCCTAAACATTTTCATTAAACTAATTTTTGGGGGCATGCATTATCACTTCAGGTAGCCAAGCAGCAAGTGGGCTTCCCGCTGTGATTACACACAGCAAGCCATCCAGTGTATTCAGGATACACACAGCAATTATGCAAAGGGAGCCGTACCGAGGCAGACCCTTCTTAAAGGGGGTTTGGAGGAACATATTGAACGAGTTATGACTGGGGACTTACCTAGTAGCAGAAAGAGCAGTAGCACTGAAGCTTATTAGATCATTTGAGAAATTATATTGAGAAGTGTTAAAATCTTGTAATTTCACTGCCACTATTTCCCAACAAGCCTAAGATCTGGTTTATGGATAACGTACACACGAACAGGTTGACACAGAGTAAGAGGTTACTACAGGTAAGTGCATCTGCACAGAAAGCTTCCTCAGAGCAGATGACAGGCATTACATTTACACGTGGGTTTGCCCAATGGTAACGAACAGACTTAAAATACCAGAGGAACAGAAAGGACTTGAGGGGAGTGCAAGAGGACTAAACTATAGGAAACCATGTCCCATTAATTCTGCTGTCGAGAGAACAATTCAGGGTTTTCATTTATTTTTTTGTCTCATTCTCAGATGACATATGGCTATGCTTTCTAAATATAGCCTTCATTTAAACACTGACTGTATAAAAAGAACACTCCCATTATTTCAAAGCTTTAGGGACGATAATTTTGCTGCCCAGTTTCCTCTGATTTTGAGGCGGGGAATTGCCAACTGTGCTTAAGCAGCTGACCAGGGTATCCAAACAGATGCGTTCAGCATTAGCACATTCGACACTTTTGATGTAGTGACTTGAATAAGAGAATAAGGAATATATTATTTCTGCAGCCATTGAATTAGTAATGGCTTGTTGGGTTTTTTTCAGTTCCTGGTAAGGGGAACACACAAGTCCAAGATGAGAAGAAAAATGTACAACAAGGTAAATGTATTAATCTGATCGCTAAAGCGCCTAGCACCATATGCACATGTTTGTGAGGGATTCTGCATCAGTGAACAACTTGAACAACACATAATTTCTCCGATCCTGTTTGATCCCTGGAGAAACACTTGCAGGTCACTGTTTAAATGAGGAGAAAATTGGTTATAAATCAACCAAATTTTTGAATGTATTAATCCAAAGAGAACCCAATTTTGTGTGAAATGGCAGCATTTAGAAAGGAGTATAAAAAAAAAAATCTCAGAAAGAAAAAGCCTTGACTTTAATCTTAGCTAGCATCCCAATTTTAAACTAAAATGATATTGCGTCTCTCATTTTCAGGTCTCCAAATTTCAGGAGTGATACAGAACATCAAGGTTAATTAATCACATACCAGCTATTTACATTTTTTGTAAACATAGATATGATGGAATATTTGATCCCTCCCTTTCTTGTGTAACTTTAGGATAAGGTATAGGCTATCGTGAATAGCTGTTACTTGTAATTTCTGAGGCCTTGTATTTCTTCTGAAAGGAAATGGTTTAAATTAGAGCAAGGTGACATGGTTGCATTAATGCCACAATTTTTAACTAGGAAGAATAAAGGTTTGACTTCAATGACACGCTACATTTTTCTTTCTGTTCTGCCATGACCCGTTCAACGAAAAACAGACTTGCAATTGTGTCCTCACCAGTATGCAGGAATGCTCTAGCCCTAGTCCTCTCCCCAAGGAACTTGATAACAGTTGTACCTCTAAAAGGCTTTTTCTTACATCACAAAACTACTACACAACTCACCACAATCAAGATGTGTTTAAAAGAAAATAGGCTGCTTTGATATGCCTTCAGAGCTTCTCCTTTTGCTTCCTTTCCATGGCTTAGGCGGCGAAGAAGTAGAAAAAGTTTTCTGACGAACATCCTACATTTGTGCATTCAGTTATTGATAGAATTTTTCACAAGAATTCACTGAGGGGGCTAATCCTGCAAAGCGCTAGCTCTAGTGAAGTGGAGAAAGGTTGCCAGAGATGCTCAGCATCTCACAGGCTATACCCCAACTGACAGCACAAGAACAAAATGACTTCAAGGTCAGAGAAATGCACAGAACTTAAATCTCTGCATGCTTCAGACATCAGCTGTACAGAGTGCCTATATTTCACATTACAAGTTGCCGTATCATTTGTCTAACAATTTTTGGGAAAAAAAATCAGCAAAAAATACAGAACAAATAAGCTTCAAAGACACGAAACTCAAGATTCGAGTAAATATATACTAAATCATAGACCATTTGTATTATATGGCTTTCTCGTTAGCTGGAGGACAAATTCTCCTCTCTTATGCTGATACAGCTGTTACTGTTAATGAGTAAGGTCTGGTTCAACCGGCTTACTGAAGCCAGCATTTTTTTATATCAATGTGTAGCATGCTGGTACTTAGTAATGTGCTTTTATCTCTAAACATAACAGCATCTTAAAAATATTCATAAACCAACAACCCGACCAATCCATATAAAAAATTCAAACTAGTATTGTAGTGACGCAAATTTGAACCCTTCAGTAGTCTTGTCTTCCTAGAGGCAGAAGGTCCAGAGATTAAAGCACGCAAATAGGGATAAAAACGTCATCTCACCACTGACTTACCATGCGACCCTCCTCACCTCCTATCCAGCAAATTCTGCGGTTCCTGTCACTTATTTTTACCGCACGGTCAGGAAAGTACTATTCCCATGTTTCTCTAGCTCACACAAATTGTGAAAACCAGTAACTGTTAAATGCTTTGATACATACTGTGTGAGCACAACTAAGGAAAAGAATGGTAATTATTCATAGCTTTCATTTTCCGGTACATTTAAAACAATTTTCTGTGCCTCAGCTAAAGCGATCACACCCAAACCTGACCCTCCTCAAAACCCTGCTCTCACCATGCAAATATTACAGCTCAAATGTGTAAAACAGACCTGACAAGTCTGAGAGTCTTTAGTGAATATGTTGGCTGTTAGATAAGATGAATTACAAAGTTATTTTCTTGAGCATTTGCATTTACAACACTTTCATCTAATTCAAGCCATTCAAATACAGCTTGTCTGGGGTCCTTTGGATAATGATGTCTACCAAAGTACGCTAAATGCTTGAAAAGGCAAGAAGATCTTCCTTCCTGAAGGAGAAAGAAATGTATAAACACACAAATTTATACATACATATATATATATATATATATATATATATATATATATATATAACAAACATAGATATATGTAAGGATATAAAAACTTGAGTGTTACAGAGACAGCAGGTATCTATAGTAACAGGATGCCGATATTCTGATGTCACTGTACTTTCTCATAATGGGACCATTAATAAAATAGTTGTTTGATGTTCCATCGCGTATAATGATACCTTTTTCTGCCGTAAGTAGACAGCTATACAGATGCTTGCATATACCTTTCCATTGCCAAAATACCCCATCAGTAGGACCATTAGAAAAAAACCTATCATTCCATCCTCACTTTCTTTGATTTATAGTTAAAATATTCCCAATGCACATTCAATATCATAAATACCTGCCATTTTAAGAATGCTATAGTTTCTCTTATGCTGTAATATAAACATATATACATATATATGTTAAAGTGATGGCAAGAGTTCATTTGAAATACAGAATGAGAATTGTCAGATGAGTATAGTGACACCCTATCACACTCACACTCTAGGGCGCAGCATGCAAACTTGCTGGTCCTGGAATTCTCTCTCGTTCCCTGGGAAACTTGTACTTCACTGGCATAAAATTATTTATGTGTTTTTTTTATCAGATAAGGAGATAGAGCATAGTTTTTGGGTAAGGATTCTTCACTATATTTTTTCTGAAAAAATGTGTTAAAATTCCTCTTGCTACTTCTTCCTATGCCACCACTGCTTTACTCTTCAGCAGATCAAGCAAAATCCGCTCACATTTGGACAAATATCCTTGGCTGATCAGACTGCTGTGTCCCTGACTAGCAGGAAACTACATGTCGCAACACAAAGATCTTCCTCTCTTTCTTTTGTCTGTAAAGTAGAAAAAAATAAGTTCTAAAGATTCAGATGTGAAGGTGGAATAAGGTTCTCTGCGGCTCATTTGTACCAACACACATTAACAAAATGTTTAAGGGTGGGCTCATTTTCACTTTTCTACACTCCAAGGCTTAATGCTGTAATTTTTCAAAGAGAAGGAGCTTCCCGCAGTTCTCAAGCCTTACTACCAAGGAACAGATCAGCTCATTAGGTATTACAACAGCTATTCTGACATGTAAAGCATGGCAGCATCCTATCCTCCTCTTCAGCTGGACCTAGAAATTCTGTGACGGGCATTGACTTGTTTGAAAATTTTATTACAATTATTTCAAGTCTGTTTTAAAGAAATGAGAGTTTGGAAATGATGTTTGCTGCAGATGGTGAATTATAAGGGGTTATGCACATGATAGAGTAAACTGCCTTTAACAAACAACTGCTTTGTGTCTTATTCTCCAAACATGTTTATAAGGAAGGCTTCACTCTGGCTCTGAAATTTCACTTTGATTTTTAAAGTAATACTTCTCAGCAAGACTAAAGCTTCCAAAAAAGATAACAGCACCTTGAAAACAACAGCCAACATAATCAGACATCCATGCAAAGATATAAACAGTCACCTTAGAGACTAAACAAAATCAATACATACAATACATGCAAATGCGTTCCAAGGAGAATGACATTTAGGTGAAGTACAATGTGTATGCTGTCCCTTCCAGTCTCAAACAAGTACAGCCTCACAAATGCCACGCATCTGCCTGTTATTCCTATGCGTTGCTCTTCCTCACCCACCCTATAACTGCAAGAAGTCTTTTCAGTAATACAGCTCTTAAATTTAGTACACTGAATAGACTGATCGCTCTTCTAGCAGTGAAGAGCACTAAGCCTTCTCCAGTTTACGCGTAATGATCTAAAACCAAAAGGGATCCAGACCGCATCCAAGCAGGTGCAGTAACGTAGCCCATGATCCTTGAAGACAGAAAAGAGTTTCATGTTGCCACAGCCAGCAGGAGAGGGTGCTCAGAGGGGATACCCAGCCCCAGAGCCTTTCACTGATAGCGCTTAGGGATTAACATCTGCGATGCTTTCTAGATATTTGGTAGGTGGCTGTCTTCTGGTACTTGTACAGAGTATGTTCTCCTCTATTTCATACTTACTTTATCAAAGTTGGACTAAGAGCTGCATCACACAACCCAGAGGCGTACATCATATCAGCCTGTGCTGAGCAAAGAGGCTGCAGTTCTTCATAACTGTCCTCACAAACCTTTCTTATTCTGTATGTTTTGCACAGGAGTTATTCTATTGTATTTTTATTGGATAAAAAATTAATTATGAAAGTGTTATACTGAAATTAATGCTTATTTATTTTTTAGGAGGACAGACTTTTTGGTCAGTGTTCTGCTGCACATATGTGTAAATATTTCTGCAGGAAAAAACGGTAGTGACCATGTTGCTAAAGCATAAATCGATGCAGAGCTTTTATAACAAAACAAAAGATGAATGTCTTGCTATGTAATATACCTCCTTACTAAGGACATTTTCACCTTGAATCCCATCAGCCATCACTTTCAGATGAATTCTGTTATTGTGTGCACTCAAACAGCAAAGAATGTTTTACCCGGTTACAGTATTATAACGGTTTGCCCTTGGCCTAGGCCCACTGGAATAAGCAGAACTAGTAAACATCCTGCACAAACACTGCATTTCTTTTGTTATCTGAATCTAAGATGTAATGAGTCAATTTTTTTTCTGAGTAATTACAAAGCATTCTAAGTTTTCAAACCTTCATGACATATAGCAAAATATGACTTGCGGCACAGAAACAAAAATAAAAGCTCTCTAAAAATTTATAGTTTACCACATGTTGTAAAAATACCTCACACATGAATTATATCTCCTACTAGAAAATTATTTCCACAGTATTCTTTAATGAATCTGAAGATGGTTTCAACACCTAGATTGTTGAGAAGCAGAACTATTATTTTTCCTGTTGATAGACTGAGGCAACTTGTAAGATTTCATCCATTTAGTAGCTGGAACATTTACAGACATAAAGCTAAATACTACACTTTCCTAATAAAAAGGGACAATTAAAGACATTGTTTGTACACTCAGTGCTAAATTTTGATTCCTCAAATATGGCGAATTAAAAAAAGGGAGGTGAGGGTGGGGTGGTGGGATGTGAAGAAAAAACACAAACTGTCCAGCGCACTGAATTACTGAATTTGGAATGCAGAGCTAATTTCAAATAGAGAACATAAAGAATCACAATTGATTTTAGCCTAACTTAATGAATCTTTATAATGACTTGGATAGATAGTATTAAATAATATTTTGTCCATAAACTTGACGACCATAGCATGGGGTCTGGTCAATAACAACTCAAATTATCTTCTCTGAAAACATATTTAATGCAGGCACAGATAGTTTTCCCATCTGTACGCACAAGGAGAGGTACCTCTGTCCAAAGCAGAGCCTTCTGGCGTCCTTGCAGAGTGAAGAATGATGCAGCGTACAAGTGGGTCGTGTAAGTTGTGCTGGTCTCGGTATGCTTGTGAGTATTTGAGTAACTGAATAACCAGCTGCCACTCTTACTGAACTGAAGTGGAAGAAAGGCAGAGTGACTGAATTAACTTTTCAGCGTACAAGTCTCCCTAACTCCGGTCACAGGTGACCGACCACAAGAGCATTTTCTGAGCCCCGGCCCATGCTGTCAGACTATGTCTTTCATGCTCTCCAGATTGCGAGTCTGCACTCAAATGAAGTTGCAGCAGGGTCTATGCTATTCCACGCAGACTATTAGCGTTATGGTTACAGTCAGTGTCATACCTAAAGGCCACACAGCATTCTAATGCCTAGAATAATGTTAAAGGTAGATGAAAAGTGACAAAACTACATAGAAATATTTTGTTGATTTTTATTCCATTTGCAGAAGTTTTCAATTATTCTTATGCATTATAAAAACATAAATTAAGATTCCCACAGGGTAATTCCTATGCTATACTTTTACGGTATAATGAAAAATTCCAGACTAATAGTTTTTCACCAGGACTTAATTTCAGTTTATTTCCTTATATATTTTCCCCAAAGTCTAAACACAGCAAATAAGTGTTATAAGTATCTCTGTGGAGATTAATTGTTATTAAGGCTTTACTCAGTTCTGTCATGAAATGTAAAGATTTTCTTTGAGCTAAACCAGAAATAAACCACAAGCATTACATCTGATGTAATTTCAATCAGGTTTTTGTGACACCTCTGAATTGCATAGGGGCTATGAAAGTGAGATGTTGTCTGAGAGTAGCTTATTGCTGTGAAGCTCCTCTTGCATCTTTGTTTTCTGCTTCCAAACATTTTTTTTTTCCCAGAGAGTTAAATAATGTGCTATCAAGAATACTGCAGTCCAGCTTTTCAAACCGGGCTGCTTCTGGGCCCGTGCACATTCTTCTGGGTGGCTGCTCTAAACTGGACAGTTCTTGCCCTTTTCCCTAACATGCTTGCATAATTCAGATCCCATGTCCACATGAAGATTTTTTTGCAGATCAAAGTCAGATGTGCGCTAATGTAGCCGTGCCTGCTCTGAATGTCCGTAGCTCACAGAAAACAACAAAGAGCTAAACTCCTGGCATGGGAATGAGTAGTAGCCTGTGCTCCCAAGGCTATCATCTCAAACAAATGATATTTCTCCCCATCAATATTATTAAAGCCTTTGTGTCCTCTGATCTATTTATCACCGTCTGTCTTCCTTTTCTCATATCACACATCTTGGTCTAACCAAATTCTTAACGTTAAGCATCTCTCATGAGGCAGCAGTTACAGCCTTCCTGTCTTTTCCAGCTATACACACATAATTATTAATAATAATAAAAAATATCTGTGTGCAGCTAGATGAATTATTCATAAGTGAATATAACAAACTGCGTTACATTATCTTCATCTTCATATATATCCAAGAAAGATGACTACGTATCTTTCAAAGTCATTTTTCTACAAGATAGAAGAGTGAGGTTTTTGATGTGTGCACAGTTAGGTACAGTCAAGTGAGCATAATGCAAAGCAAAACTTATCCAAACCCCACACGATTTTTGCCAGACCACACAGCTGACTATGCAAACAGAAGCCTTTGCACGTATTACCAAAGGAGTTATGCATGCATATTGCCCACAAATATAGATTAATTGGTAAAGCTGCGCAGATATGCCCACTTTCATTTCTTCTTTCATGTGTGCTGCTTTGCCTGACAATTTACCCATGTTTTCATATAGAACGACTCACTTCCCTCCTTTCTGCAGAACTGCAATTTTGGAAACTGCCTAAGCGAGTGATTTTTTTTTTCCCTGTTTCCATTATACTGGGATCATTTTAACAGAGTAAAAGAATATGCCACATAATACATTCTTCCTTATTCTGTCTTACACTTTAAAATACAATTGTAGTCAAAATGTGAATCTAAACATGGACTCATGGGACCAAAGTCTCAAAAACTGTAGACTGGCACAGATTCATTGTCTTCAGCAGAACTAGAGTCTACAGCTGAGAATTTGGCATAGAAGCTTTATATCAATGAATTCACTTAAAACTGCAATAGTTTCCAGGGAAAAAGTTTTCCTGCTTACCAGCCTGATAAAGGAACTTGTACATTTAGTATCAGTGTCCTTGATATTGTGTGAGCAGCTATAAATGATTCTGTAATAAAAACACAATTAAGAACTCTATTACTGATGTATGAGCAGTAATAGAGGTCTGCAAAGAAGACCTCGCCAGCTAAATCTGCCTCCCATATTTGCAGGACATTGTTTTGTACAGTAAACCATGCAAATACAGCACTGAATTCAGGCAGCAATTTACACTGGTACACCAGGAAATTTATCACTAATGTTATGGGCTTGACTCCAGAGCGTAACTGCACTTCTTGAGTTTTACCCCTAATTTCTCTGGACTTAAGGAAGGATTTCTTTCTGTCCTGCAGATCTCCCACAATATTTATGGTTGTCCTCCAGCAAAGATACAAGAAACATATAGCTCTTCCAGTGAGCAGCCATGACGAGACAAATAGCAGTACTAAAGCTGGTGGTAGAGAGAACAAAGAGACTACACTCTGGGACACAGTCTTCCAAAAAGTAAACTAAGTCTTTGTTTAGATCTGCTGGACAAGTGGATAAAGCAGTGTGGCCACCAAAATGAGTAACCTGATGGAGAATAAGAGACAGTTCGAGATCACTGAAAGAGCTGTGGCTTTGACCACACGTCTGAGCAAATCTAGTACATCTCTCTAGTTCTAGCTTTAAAGCAAGATGTGTGCCAATATCTGATAACTGGCATGGACAACTACCTGCTTTTAATAAATGTTTCTGACTTTCACAGACAGTTAAGTAGTAAGTTTCTAACTATTTTCTTAGTAATAGGAATATGGAGAACAATTTATGTTAAATAAAGCAAACTCAGAAAAAAGTGAAGTGCATTTTTATATCTTTCTCATTTCCACAAAATGGGATCTACCTAGAGCTCTAATACCTCTAGACTTCTAATAATAGACCTCTAATGCCAATACACAGTAAAAGCAGGTGGAATTATCTAGGTCAAATTTTTTTCCAACGTATTTAAAACATGCTAGTAACATCTTTAAGTGATGTGAGCCACTGTAGCTCCACTAATGGCAAAGCTTTTAAAGGAAGATGAGGTGTGTACAACACTGCCTGCTAACAGACTAGACGATACGTTACCTTTTAGAAACTTAACTGGGTAACTTGGAGAGTGACTGCACTCTTTCAACATTGCTTTTTATTTCAGAGGCTCTCCTAACATGACTTATCGGAACAGTGTGTTCTGTTTATTAATAATTATCCTTATTCCTATAGAAACAAGCAAAACAAACAGAAATGTCCTACAATTTTCCATTGTTGAAGTTCAAATGCATGATTGTGCTGCAGAAGTAAATCCCTAGGAATATTTCAAAAATTATATAATTATCTCCAAAATGTGCTAATAGCCCCAAAGCAAATGGCTTTTTATTGCATTTGTTACTTGTGACCTCTTAGGTCAATAATTCAGGAGAAGGTGACTGCAGCCACTTTCAATCTAATGGAAGGGGTAAATGCTGTTTGATTTGTGGTTATTTCTGGCAATCTCAAGTAATTATTTCTCTAAAACAGAGAAAGTGATACTAGATAGAAAGATGCATAGCTGAAATACTATATAGCCACAGGGAAACAGGAGGTTATTGCTTTGCTACAAAGCAAAGAGACACTAGCAAGGAGTGACAGCTCAGTGTGGAAAAGGACTTTGCATGTTCTTCGGAAAGAAAAAAGACTGTGCAAAAGCAATACCTGACTTCTTAATAATTTATAATCAATATGAACAATGACTGATAATTCACAATTAATTGATTTTCCTAATGGAATGAATTCAGTGAGGCACAAATCCCTTAGTTCCCAACTTACCTTTAAGAACAGGCACCACCACAGAAATGTGACATTTTAAGACTTGCTCAACACACAGAACATTCTCCATGCCCACTTACTGAAGACATCTACTACTCTGCAGCCTTCACCTACAAAAGACATTGCCTAAATGAGACTCTAGCACAGCAATTGGACCTTCCTCCTCTGATACATGACAGTTACCACTGGTCTGGCATTACAAACTTTACCCAGTAACCCTGTCTGACCGTAACAATCCCAAGTGCAACATTTTGCATGGCTCTCAGAGAGGCAAATTGGCATCATCGCCAAACAGAGGTGCAGCTGTCTTCTTGTTGAAACATGTAGTTATGGGAAATAAAAATTCTACAAATAGGAAACATGAACTGCGCTGCAAAGCAAAACTCACTAGTAATAAGAATATGTGCACAAGTAGCATGAATTTATATCTGCATACCTACAAACAGTCATAAACAAATATGCACCTATGCATGCATATATTACAGAAGATGTAAGAAAGTTCTACATTTGCTGATTCCTTTAGAACATACTTGCTAGTCCACTTTCTCAGGTCTTGCAACTTCCTCATGTCTTGCGGTTCAAAGCCTCCAAATTTAGTTTATCTTTGATTACAAAGACCGCTTTTCCTGCCCCTGCAAATTTCTGCTTCTATAAACTCTGTCAAATAATAACTTTTAAAAAAAATCATAACAGAGACCCCAGCAGACATCTTCCTTCGTAACGTGTTTCGTCTGCTCTCAGATCTTTTAATTAAACAATTCGTTGTCTGATGGGGGGAGGACAGGACAGGGAAGAAATTGATTTTAGAATTCACCATTAAATGCCCTTGGGTGTGTCCCCCCCCCCCCCCTTTTTTTTTTTTT
>VZSC01010775.1:468942-480008 GCA_013398225.1 Steatornis caripensis
CCCCCCCCCCCCCCTTTTTTTTTTCCTAATAACAGTACGGCACTGTCTGTGGACAGAATCAAAACCAGAACTTCAGATAAGTCAGATCTTTGGAGGGTTGGTGTCTATGTGTATGTTTTAATGCTTGAAACTTTATTATATAAGGTATTTTCTGGGAACTCTTCACGAGAAGTGATCTTTCAGTGCACAAAAATATCCACACATTCATGCACATACAAAAAAGAGATTTTCTGTTAAGTGCTCTTGAAGCGTATGGGCTGGGATGCCCTTTTCATCTCTATTGGTTGGCAGGTCAACTGCCTCACTGCAGTGCTACTGTGGACTCCTAAAAGCATTTTCGGCTTTATGAACAAACTGAACAAACTAAAACACGCTAAGTCTGACCCTGCAATTATGTTGCATTGAGCAGGATCAGCACAGTTATTGCCTCTTGCAATCTTGCCTTTGTCAGTTCAAATGCAAAGAGCACTGATAAACATTAATGGCAACCAAGTAATAGTTAAACCTCAACATTCATTTTTAACCTATTTCAGTAAACAAGTCCAGAGACTGCCATTTACAGCTAATGAGACAGCTGTCAATGGCATGGATGCGTTATAATCGCTCAAAACTACATGGAGGACAGAGGAATCGGCAGAATGTCTAAGCTAATTTTATAAAGATCCCAGTGTCCTCAATTATGTTAAAAAAGACTCGTGGAAAGCTCTCGCTCTTCCATTTTGCCTAATGCAGTAAATAAAGAAATAAAAAATGTAGGTGTGTCCCATCGTAGAGATTACCTTGGGTTTATAATTTAAAAAACATTAGCAAATGTATGTAAATATGCACAGGAAACTAAGATTTCCTCCACGGACAGAACATTTGCCTGGAGAAACACCATCAGACTCTCCATGAGAAGCATCCCTCTTGTGCTGCAGAAAAAAAAAGCCTGGTCTGGCACAGTCTGGATCACCTCTGCTCCAGCTGAAGCTAATGGAAGCAGAGAGAACACAGCAGTATCACTCCGAGCCAGTTCCCAGCGGCTGAGCGGCAATTCACAGTGACACCTAGAAGGCCTCTTACAAACAGAAGGAATGCTACAACTTCAGTGCCACCAAGGCTGGTACTGTTCTGCAGAGAACATGTAGCAATTAGTGTAAGCCTGTCAAACTATGCATGGCAAATTACGTGCATCATGAATTTTGGGTTGTTTTCTAAATCATTAAGAACTAGTTCTGATCTCCCAAGAACGTGTTTTTAAACTGAAACACTGGCATATAATTTCTGGTTTGTTTATGAGCCAATCACTTTAGATATCTTCGCTATAAATTTTATGAATAATATTACAATAGCACTCACATTATCTCTTCAAATGTGGCAAAAGGTATTGGCTGTCATCTGAGCCCTCTCCCAAAGCACAGTATTCCTCTGATGGTCACTTCTGACTTTACGTCATGTCTCCAGTCTCCATGTCTTCTCTCTGGATTTGTGGACTGATCTGTAGAGTTGCCTGGAAAAGAAATTCCAGGGTTTCAGTGTGGAGTAATTGCTCAAAGTTATCGCAGTTTTACCTAATTTTCATAAGCAATTTGTCCGCACTCATTCTTTTATGCTCTCCTGACATTTTCTCCAGATGCCACTTAATACGATGTTTTTAAACTGAAAGTATATACTTTGGAAAATTGCTTCTCAAAGCATTACACCATTCATCTCCCACATCCTGTGATGCAAGGGTACAACTTTTCTCAGCTACAAAGATTCGCATCATATGCATGTAACACTATCTGCCTTCATACCTATTGGGATCATTGTGTTTGCAAATTTAAAGTAATAATTTCACTTATGTTTAGGGTGGGTATTACACAGCTTAAAGACTTCATTACAAAGATACAAAAAGGCCATTAAAGATCATTTTTCAGTTGTGAACAGAAAATCTGAGACCAAAGCTAAAAAAACCATTAAAGCTGGTTGTAAAATTAGAAAAATCTCACATCGTTGCTGATACACAACGATCATTCTTGTAATTTTAAAATCAGTTATTATTGTAGGTTTGTCTATCAGGAAATGTGAACTGCACATACAGTTACTCATGTGAGTTCTGTTTTGCTTTCCTGAGCTTTTCACTATAAGGTAAATACCATGTGAAACCCTACCAGAAACAAAGCGGTGAGAAACATCCAGGACACAAGGTTCTCATTCACAAAACTTCTAGAGATATGTGACAGAAACTTGGCTGCCTAAAACCTGCTCTTAGAAGAGCCACTGGTCACTCAAATCCAAATCTATTCCTCAGCTGCTTCCAGAATCTCTTTTTAAATTCTTGTTGAATATTTAAAACTAGCTCACAGTTTGGAAGTGAAGGGGATCCCTATTGACACAAAACCTCAGCATCTCAGTTCCGTTACCTTACAACTCAGCTCTTGGGCTGCGGGAAACCCATTCAAACCATAATGAAATGCTAACCACAAAGGAAGGACCATTTGTATATTTGGTTTCTGAAATAAAAGCCGGGGCCCGCCTCTCTGTAATTGCTGTCAGGTTGAAGCTATCCTCTTTTCAGAGCACTTTCCAATGCAGCTGGGAGAAACTGTAACCAAGCAACAGCCAGTTCTCTGTCCTGAGCATTCGTCCATGACTGATGTGAGGACTTTCCAGCTGCAGCCTGCTGCCATCATTGCGGATCCAATGGGCACAGCAATGCCCCGCTGGTGGGAAGCGTCTGCTATCGCTGCCTCGACGAGTGGGTCCTCTGAAGGTGAATATCAACACTTAACAACTCCCGCCCTGCTGGTTGTGAGTTGGTTGCATTACAGGCCAAGCGTCTGCTCTTCGTCAGACAGGCTGCAAGCATGCCAATATGGGATATGAGGATTGTGGAGGAGAACCAAGTAGGGGAGGAGCAGGGGACAAAGAAATCGTAGTGTTGCCTCTTAAGCCAGTGCAACTCCATCACAAACAGGATCTCTGCATGGAGGGTACATCAGTACGCTGACACTTATTGGTCATCTCAATGAGACAAAATGTCTTGATCCATTTCCCCATAATGAGCGGGATCTATATCCCCGTGTATAGCTTATGACTGGTACTAAGTATCTCCCAGCCCCAAAGCATCGCTTATCTTCTTTATGCTGTGTCTTCAAGCCTGAAAGCTAACACAAAGGCTCTAAGTTTTAGTTTATACAGACCCTAATCAGTAAGGCTATTTCTCACAGAACTTTCCAAGCTAAAAAGTTATAAAGGAATTTAAATCATGTCTTCAGGGTAATTGAGAGCTTGGGGTTATAATATTCGCTATCTTATATGCTGTACCTGTTTTAATCCACCTGTGTCAATGAAACCACACAGGGAACCAACAACTCTAGCTATAATTGGTGGGAGCTGTAGGTACAAACAAAGACCAGTTTTTCTCCTTAATATATACAACATATTGGACAGTACTCTAGGTCAGGAGAACTGTTTCTCAGTGTTCTGTGGGTAGGTTTCTGATAGCGGTTTTATTTTTCAGTGTTGCAAGCTTTCAAAGAGTTATGACATTATTGTTTCTTTCTAGATTGCCTTGATTGAGATCAAAGTTCAGGGGTTGTATGTTACCCAAAGATTGCTTTGCTCCTGTTGTTTTCAAAGAATTGCATGGATCTGTACTGAGCAGCTTAAGAAGCAGTAAGCCTTGACTTCATTCTTGCCAGTATTAATGAAAATCAGGAAGAGAACAGTGAAACAGAATTAAGCTCGTGTAAAAGAGAATAAACTCCAGCCCACACACAATTTTTCATTGTTTTTCTGCTTTGTTATTTACAGAGTACCTAAAAAGAAGTTGTTACTGAAAAGATGCAACTTGTTTCAAACTGTTTTCATTGTTATATCATCTTTCACTGCTTCAGCTTTTCAGGCCAAAGACTTTCAGGGTAATTCTGACTTCAATGCCCTTTATACTTATCATATAACTCCACAAGGGAGTTATTATATGCAGTGGATAATTAAGCATCTTTGCTGATGGTAGTCTTTGACTATGGCAAGAGTACTAGTCTTATTTTCTGAACAATTTTGTCATTTGCTAATTAGAATCTGGCCTTCAGGTCTTTTAGAAACATTTTCCTGAACTCATCTTATTATCCAAAAGTTTTCTGTGTGTTTTGCTAGCCCTGGTATAGCAGCTAATTGCTAATGTATATATATATTCACTTATCAACAGAAGCCCTCTCCTACTGCCCTCTTTTCCTGCAATGAAACGTGTTGCACTGAGAAGGACAAACAACAGATTTGTTGTCAAAGAGAATAGTATTCTATCGCTATTTCAGTGTTCAAAAACTTAATTCCGAGGATGCTGTATGTGAATGCCCTGAAACCTCCTAGATAGGGGCCAGCTGAAATTGAGGGTTATGCACAGCTGACAAGATGTGTGCTGAGAAACACAAGATCGCACCAAAGTGGAATCCTGACTTGGAAGCTGCGGAGCAAAATTCAGGGAAATAGAGCAAGATTTAGAGCTTAATTGTGTGAAGACTCTATTCTGTTTCTCTTTATACACATGGATTTCCCCTGTAAAGCTAAAGCACTGCTTGAATATTTAAAATTAAGCACACAATTAAATGCTTTTCTGGATTCTAGCCAAACTGCTCAGCAACTTGCTGTATTATCCCTCTGGAGAGCAGTTACTTTGCCTTTTGAAAGCCAATTTGTCCACCCTTAATGAATCACTTCTTGCCTCTGTCCTGTGTTTTATTTCACTGGTTTTTACATGCACATTTATGAGCTGAAATGGCCATCCTGCCACCCTTCAAACACTTCTGACAATCCAAATATTTAACCCAGGGTAGCGTTGAATCCAAATTCATGGCAGAATCAAGATCCATAACATTGCCTCAGGAGTACAAAGCGTGAAGAGCATAATCACACTATCTTTGCGAAACTTGAACACAAAATGAAAACAGAAAATTGCAGCTTAGGAGGGTGAAAAGGGAAATGAGTCAGCCACCATCCCAACTTTATCACAATACAATGTTTCTGTTCTGCTCTACAAAAATACAAAACACAAGAGAATATGAAGAAAAAACATCACTAACAGGCTTATATACTTCAAACACATACCTAAGAGAACAGCAGCTCTGCAAACAATCTGCCTATGACTGACAAAACATTTATTAAATCAAACAAGATGCTCTTGGCGCTTCCAAAACAATTTAAATGAGAGGAGAAAGAATGAAGCAAAGCACTTGGACATAGTGAAACTGAGGCAAAGGTATCAAAAATACACAAGCCATAGAGCCCTCAAAATGTAATTTATCGTCATTGTCTAGCAATTCATTTTGCTTTAACACATGCATAAAAATTTTTGCCAGCCCAACTTTCTTACCCACTAATTATTTCTTATGATAAAAGAAACACTGTACAGTCCTTAGTTCACCCCTTCCCATCCTCACTACAGTAAAACTAAAATGTTAGACAGTTACAAGATATACCAATGCATTCCCAAGAGGAAAAACTTTAGACAAACTACAAAGCCTTTGCAACTGGTAACTGCCCATAAACTCAACCTATCAAGAGCTCAGTCAAGCCTCTCAAGTGCCAGAGAACTGTATAAAAGTGTTCAAAACACCTGTCCCAGTGTAGCAGGAAAAATCTAGCTCTTCCTGTCCTTGTCTCTAGCTACACCCTCTACTGCACAGACTGCATCTGAGATGTTAGCAAGTGTGCTACCCCTCTGACCAGAGCAACGGCAGAGACCTGAGCAGACCAAAAGGCTCTCATGGAAGGTATGGGAAGAATAAAGAGGAAACAGGATGTGGGTGAGATATTTTAACAGCTAAAATAGTCCCTCTATCTGATTTAAAATGGGGCTTGTAATACAGCTGTTTGGTTTTACACCTTCAGTTCTCCTATCTGATCATTATCAGAACGATAAAGCTGATGAGAACCACTCATCTGGGTTTTACCCAGAGATCAGTAGCAGCGTAGCTCAGGCAAACTGGCAAATGAATGACGACACCGTTCCACATCTTTTAGCTTGTTAAAAATTGCCGCTTGGCTTTCTATGAAGTAATTCCATCACATGATATATTTTTCAGGAAAGGCATATTAAATCTATGGTAGCAATGCACATTCAGACAAAAAAAGGAAACATTTTGCTTGCATTACAGCAACGAAACAACCTTCCGAAACACCACCTGAAACAGAAAGCTCCAGCTCATCAAATCTACTGTATATTCATTATATGCATGAATACTCCTCATAACAACAAAAATTAGCCCGTGGCTATGAAGAAAGCATAAGATGGCAAGGCAGATTTTATCCTTTTACTCGCTACCTGACTTGTGGCAGAAAGACAAAGCAGCTGTTGTAAAGACCGTACAAGATCGTATGCCACGTGTACAGTCTAGGAGAACTGAACACATGGATGCAGATGAAGCACAATGTCTCTCCCCACTGGATAAATTTGATCACCTGCAAGAGCTTTATTTCTGGCAGTCTGTGAATTTAGCTGTGCTAGGAAGGCTGCTGTAGGAAGTGTTAGGTGTGTCCGCAGCTGAAATGGATACTGTAATACTGAATGACATTTCATATTTTTGGCACAAAAATGGCACTTAGTTATTTTAAGCTATCACATTCCACCATGCAATGGCAGAGGAAGCCAAGATGATAAAACACCAGCAACAAATTCTAAGGCCTATTCTCTCCATCTATTTTTAGGTATTCAGGTTGCTATCAGCTCTTATACCATTACTAGGAGAAATAACATGACAGACCAACAATTCAGTGGAGGGACTTAGAGCAGTCTGTTGCCTGCTTTCCTAACCCAAGGAAATTCATTGCAAGAGACGTTTGCAGGAAAATTAATATTGATGGATTTACCATCTTCTCCCTTCTATCTTCAGTTACCAAAAGGATATCAAAGTAATATTCAGGTTATTGAATTCCAGCAAGATATCCATCAATGCAGACTTCCCACAGATGAAGACTAAATAGGTAAAAAGTGACTTTGGAATTCTACTTCTGAAGTTTCTGAAATCAGACAGTTTCATAATTGTATGATACCTGTGATCAGCCGTAACACTTGCAACAAATTCTGAAAAGACACACATCTTTGAGGGAACAAGAAGAAAACTTTTTTGGAGGTTAGCAATAAAATAAAAGGAAGGAACTGGCTCTCACCCTACCTCAAAAATTGTATCTATGTAAAGGTTCTGGCTATACCCAAGCACAAGTACACATAACCTTTAATACCTTCATTGTTACCATTTGCCAGTTAAGAAAGTGCTATTATCTGCCTTTTATAGACAGCGAACAGCATACAGAGAGTCTGACGAACTTGTTCAGTGTCATAAAGGGATCACGTAGTAGAGCCGAGAATTAAACTTTGTTCTCGTAGCTCTCAGATACATGCCATTGTTTGTGAGTTCTTTAAATAAATAGCATTTAACAGGGAAAAAGAGGAGACAAGGGAAGAGGAGTATTTTATCATTAAAAATTTGGAAGTGCTAGGAGGAACAAAACTCAATGCAATTTCATGTAGGAAAGTACTATAAGCGACTTTTAATAAAAAAATTAATCTGACCATCAAAAAACTAAGTGGGACTAATATCTTTAATTCTATACTTAAATGGAAAAGCAGATTACATTTTTAATACGAAACAGCAAATCAAGCATTCATTCCCAAATAAAGTTGGAAGTGACATGTATCATAAGGTCTTCATAGCATTTAAAGGAGAACTCTTCTGGTTCAAACTCATTATCCTTTGTACAATGCTCGAAAAGATCAGCAAATTCCACCCTACCTACATACATTTACTATGTTGCCATTTATATAACAATAAAAGCTAATCAGTTAGGAGCTGCTCTGTGAGAATGCAAGGTTGAAGAGTTTTTCAACTTGAAATAATCAATAGATTAGTTTTGATCAATTCTAATTTCTATGCAAATCAATTCTGTAATCCTAGTCCATCTATTAACCGAAGCCCACACTGAATAAGCTTGATCGCACAAGTAGTCTAAATTAAATTCAGGCCTGTAACTTGATATTAAAGTGAAAAATTGCCCATGATGGTCAAAAGCTGATAGATGGGCTCAGTCACTTAGATACCAGGAGTCTGGCCCACTGACAGCATTAGAAATACTGAGATCTTAAGTGTGCCCCCAATACCCAAGAAAAAACTAAGCTGCACAGTGGGTAATGTGCTTTTGATATCTTGAACGTTTTTTTAAAAAGGTATTCTCTGCAATATGGTAATTTCCATATCACGCCTGTCAGGAGATGTCTGCATGAAGATTTACTTTACTGGATATACTATAGTATCCCTCCAAACTGTACCTCTTTTACTGGTGTTGAATCACAAACAGCATAACTTCTGATGCTTTAAAATTATCCTCATTAGCATGACCTTCTTAAGCAGGTAATTCCGGCTTTTAGATATATTTGTAGCATGGCTGGTATATGGCTTAAGGAAAAAAGTACTATAGAAATCTGCAGCCTGGCCTGTCTTCAATTTCCCCTCCAGCAAATATTTTCTGTTTGCTTCCTCATTATTCTTCAGTTATATTCTTTGCTGTAACATAATTCACATAGAATGGTTTATGTTCGTCATCATCTTGGATGACTACAATTAAAATCTTTCACTGCTACTAAATGTTGCTGCTGTTGTGTGCTCACTAAACAAGCATTGTAAATGAACAATGAAGAAGGAAGCACAAACACACACACATACAGAAGAGAAAATAGCACAGAAGAAATCCTATGCACTTTCCTCCTTAAATCACAATAAAGATCATAAAACCCCCACAAAAACAAGGGAATAATCCTGAATAGCTAGGAGCTTACACTGACGAACTGAATTAAAACTTCCTTCTGGTGCTTCCTTCCTCTCTTTTAATTTAGTTGTAAACTAGCTTGGAATACGTTTTGGATTCTCTAAATACGTGTTAAAATGAGTATGACATAGGGAAAAAAATCTGCTTAGAAATAATCTGCACGTAAGACTGCATTGTTCAAAGAGGAATTTTTCTGAGCAGTACTCTGAATACGTGTCCCCATAAGAGAGACTCCGTTCATCATCTAAATGGCTGTAATTAATTGGGAAAAAAATAACTGAAGGCGATTACTGGGAAACACATGGGAGGTGAGATAGACTATTAAATTTACTTCCAAGAGGAGATGTAGAAAGTATTACATTTCCCTGTCCAAATAACCTTACTTAATATACATTGATCAACTACTGCTTCAAACATATGCATGGCTTATCAGTTTATCAACATCTCAAGGTTTCGTGCCAATCGTTCTGACATGTTCTCAATATATATAATAATAGCAAAAGG
Source organism: Steatornis caripensis (assembly GCA_013398225.1). NCBI lineage: Eukaryota > Metazoa > Chordata > Aves > Caprimulgiformes > Steatornithidae > Steatornis > Steatornis caripensis. Next base: position 478,228 of record VZSC01010775.1, read on the forward strand.
ACAAAAAATAAATGGGGAAATCCATCTTTCAGTGACTACTACCACCTCGGCAGATCAATACATGTCATAACATTCTTATCGTTTGGGAAACAGAAATCTTTTTATGGCAATAAAGCTTAAGTATTTTAGTTATTAATTTAGATCAGCTGTGGCAGACCCAGGAAATTTCTGACTGGTACAGGAAAAACAAAAAATTTATCCAAAATAATTGTGAAAAACATATGTGATCTCAAGTGAAAACTTCCACCTGTTATGTGGGTTTGAGATTTATGTCCAGATTTTCAGTCTCCTATTTAAGGGGGCAGATTCTGAGTTTATCATATGATGGAATTCCGTAAAATAAAGCCACTGATGTGCTGCTTTATATTACTGTCATTGAGAGAATAACCGAATCCTGCTTTCTAGAATCGGAACATGAGAATTGACATACCAAATAATATAATACTGCCAAATATAGACTAGAGTATTGTTGCTGTAGCAGTGCGCAATAATAGCTGCTACAACAGAAAAAGCTGATGTTTTCGTAGGTTTTTCCATATTTGGGAATCCCAAATTCTCCTTTCTGAGAGGCAAAGAAAACAAGCTGTTTTAAGTGGGAGGGTTAATACTCCTTGTAGTTTTAAATTGACCTAGTGGAACTGGATATTATTACTATGCCTATAGCTATCTATTTATTTGAAAGCTGTCGGTTGCAATTATGGCTATATCTATATGGTACTTTCTATTTGGAAGTCTCCAAGCAGTTACCAACTATTATTTTTTCCAACTTGAGTGAGAAATAAGTTATTAAACCCTTTTGGCATACGTGTAAACTAAGAAACGTAAGGGTTAAATAAGATTCCCAAAATAAGTCAGTGACAAATAAAATCCAGGTCATCTTGACTTTTAATATTGTACCTCACTCAGCATTTTTATAGACCAATAAATGAAACATTTTTCCTGTAAAGATAAATTTAGCTCATTTTCCTGATTAGAGTAAATATTGATAGTTACAGTCTGGTTGTGCTAAATAGTGATACAGGCATACCTGTCATTTGTCAATTAACACGGAATATCAACCAGGTTTCAAAAACTAACTATGTGTAATTCACTTTCAGGCTATGAACTGTTGCTTAAACTGTGAAGGCTGGAAGGAAGCTTAGATATAAAAAGTATATATAGATTGTATATGTTCATGAAAGAAAGATGGTATTAAATATAGTCAACTTTTCTCTTACTCAAAGACTGGAATTTATACAGGGCATATTTCAGGAAAAGACTACGGCTGTATTTTATACTTGGCTGCGCTACCATGGCGGCAATACTAATCTTTGGCACAGGGGAAAACTGTCCTGTCAGACAAACTCCAGCTGTCCACTCCACCTGTCACTTCCTTCATCTTCAAGTTTGTAGCAGAGGCATGGAGTGGTCTGTGAGCACACTAGTGAGGACTCGACAGCGGGGATCTGAGGGAGAGGAGGAGGACAACAGTTAGCTGAGAAGGGAGGAGGGAACGGGGAGAAAGGGACAAGCAAATTAGAGGTGAGAAAAGTGTCAAGAGAGGGTAGGATGGACCCAAAATAAAAGCCTGGACAGGGAAACAAACAGAGAAGGACTGGTTGGAGATGTGAAGGTTGGGGGCAGCCTTGGCTGCAGTGACCATGAGATGGTGGAGTTCAGGATCCAGCGTGGAAGAAGCAGGGCTACAAGTAAGATTAGAGCCCTGGACTTCAAGAAAGCTAACTTTGCCCTCTTCAAAGACCTACTGGGAGGAATCCCTTGGGTTAGCGCTCTAGAAGGCA
>VZSC01010775.1:481875-518494 GCA_013398225.1 Steatornis caripensis
CACCTGAACATGAGGAGGAACTTCTTTACTGTGAGGGTAACAGAGCCCTGGAACAGGCTGCCCAGAGAGGTTGTGGAGTCTCCTTGTCTGGAGATATTCAAAACCCGCCTGGATGCATTCCTGTGCAACCTGCTCTAGGCTAAGCTGCTTTAGCAGGGGGGTTGGACTAGATGATCTCTAGAGGTCCCTTCCAACCCCTACCATTCTATGATTCTATGATTCTATGAATGGAAAGGGAACAAGAGTATAAAGAAGTAAAAAGCCAATGGATGTCCCTTAGGGATATTTGCTTTTTGGAGAGAAGAGGAAGTTGATACACATTTATTTTTAAATGTCCTCAGCATGCAGGTTCTTTTAAGGTGTATCTAGATGGCTCTCGGCAGGCTGCCATGTCACTCTGAAAAGATTTCCCGCTCAGAGTTAACGACATCAAGGCATGCATGATGGACTCCACCTGATGTCATCGTCTGTGGCTTTCAGCCATGTGGCTCTCAAGAACAGCAATGTTAAAATCTGTGGAAGGCTATTTGGAGAGAAGAGCAGAGAGAGTTTCAGCAAGAGACATTTATCTCTTGAATGACAGACATTATCTCCTTTGACTCTTAAGTACATATATCTCAAGGTGAATACAAGTTTAACAATCAACACACATAGATGTTCTGGGTTCATTAACATGCAGAATAACACTAACAGACAGGAATGTTAGGTACAGGTTCACTTGTCGAGCCTTTGTCATGGGGGAGAGCAGGGTCTGCACCACCACAGCCTTGGTACCAAGTTTATGAAAAATCTGGTTTCTGGATATTTCTCCAGTTGGATAGAATAATCATAAATTGCTGACCAGAAAGAAAATGGTCTGAGCACAGAGGTGAAAGAGCAGTTAAATAACAAATCCTCTGCACTACTTTATCATGACCTTGTTTTTGCTTGCATGCAATGGCCACTGGAAGGGAATGAAGGACAAGTAATTGATTTCGAAACATATAATGTATTGAACATGGCAAGGGCTAGGGTGTAAAAAGCACAGTAACTAATGGTAAGGTGTCTAACACTGGAAAGCACTGGGCCTCAGTGCTCATCTGAGCTGATCGCCTTGCTCACCTCAGCAAGGAAGTCTGGCACGCTTTCTGGTAGTGTAGTCATGATGAATAGCAGAGATAAGACAATATCCATTACCAATCTATGGAGAATGACTTGTAGCATTTTCATACTCTGTAGATGAGTGCCTATGGTTGGGGAAGCTGGAACAGATTTTTGAGATTGGAGTTCCTACACTTCATTACAGGGGTAAACATCAGTCCTACAGACATTACTACGTTGTTAGGAGAAAAAAAAGGCATTTGAAAATGTATGTTCACTCATTATACAGTCTAAAATATTTCTGAAAAGTATTTTCCTTATGTTCAGCTAGAGGTGGATATAACATCCATCCACAATCAAGGGCATCTTCATCCACAGATAATGGAACAAGTAGCCCAAAGGCTCTTTCCACTGCACTTCTTATCAGTGGTCCTGCAGCTGGTCTTGAGAAAAAAAAGAAATAAAGTTTACTTGACTTTGAATATTAAACCACTGAACATTCTTTGCAGCTTTTTCCTTAGTCTAGTTCTTTCTATTTCTCTTAGTTTGATAAAACTTTGGTCTATAATTAAGCACCCTACATCATCATCCCAGTTTTCAGAGGTCTGGAATATACTGGCATCTGCCCTTCTGGGAAATTTTAAATTGCCTTCCAATCTTTTGTCATAAGTATATGTCCTATACCTCTGAAAATATTTTCTTTTCAGTATAAAACATTATTTCTTAGAAAATAATAGTATCTATAATGTCATTTCATCTTCTTTCAAGAAGGGTCCTCCCCTTCAGTTTAGATTTTGTTTAGCTTCTTAGAACTGCACTTTAATCTTTTCAGATTTGCAGATGTACAATTTTGAAAGGCTGGTTTGTTAATATTTTTCTCCAATTATTTCATCAACTGATCATGCAATGATATGTGATGAAACTCAAATTCCAAGGAATAAATGATATCAACCTATAAAAAACAGGAAAATGACAATGGAGAGCCAAATAAATCTCAAACTTATTTTTCAGTTCAAAAGAAAGCAGTATGTTATGCTTTTATAACACTTCTGTATTTCTGTTCCCTTTGCCAACAGACAGGAGATTAATCTTAAAGGAGCTAATGACCAACCCCTATGGGCTGTTCTATGAAGTGGCACAACAGACTGAATAATACTTAGAAAGAGTCACAAATGCAATGGAGAACTTAATCTGCCTCGTTCAAAATATCTAATGCAGACTACAAGAATGTGTTACAATCACACATTTTTGCTAAAATAATAGCAAACAACTCTTAATATTTTTTTCATTCCTCTAAGAATGTGTGTCCACAGTTACTTTTCAGTAGTTCCATAAAATCCAAACTAACTGGCTCCTTTAACTGGTGTTTTAACTAAAATATCAGGATCACATACAGAATATTTTAACTAATTTTAGGTCATGTTCACAGTGCTTATATGGAATTTCATTAAACCTCTCTGCAGGTGCATTAAAACTTTGCAATTTTATTTTTGTCTATTTGTCTTCTGTGAGTGATGTTTCAAGGGCATATCAGAAACGTACTAAATCATGAAAGACTCTATTCAGCAAAATTAAGCTTTTCCAGTGCTGAGTAATTAAAGCTCTGCAGGCTTCCACGGCTCTGTACAGAGCTTAATTCTCGCTGAAATTTAAAACTAAAAAAAAAAAAAAATCTGTTTACCACCATTACTGAAAGTCTTCATTAGCTTTGTATTATTGACCCTATACCCATAAAGTCACTAGAAATCTGCATATGCTACATAACTGGGGAATATGGTCTTGTAGTCAGAGTGCTGCCCCAGCATTTAGGAGATAATGCTCCAGCTTCAAGGGGCAGCCGTGTACGTTGTGGTTGACCTTTGCTCTTTCTATCTCCCAGTTCCTGGTTGTCAAAATGAGAGCGATAATATATTGCTAAGGCACAGGAGTTACAGAATACCAGAAGGCCTGTACCCCGTTTAAAAGAAAAAAAACCCCATGGCTTTAATATATTTACGGAGTAACTGCATATTTGCTAAGAGGAGTTAGCACCTTGAGGAATTGAGTTCTAGTTTGTCAAACTAAAGAAATGCTGAAGAATACAAAGAGTTAATCATTATGCTGGGAAACTGGGTGTGGTAAGGCGACTGCCTTGATTATAAAGCATCTTTTATGTCTTTCTGTAGATTTCTATAGCTTCGGTGTTGCCAATTCCACAAAATGAATCTGTAGCCTGAGCAAAAGTCATTGCATAAAGTTAATATAGTTTAGTGTCTTGCAATATATGAAAAAACCCACGCATTTTCTTTCACAGTTTTTCATTTCTCCAAGTCTAAATTAAACTTCCAACATCATACACTGCGTAGAGCCTGGAGCTTCCACTAATATACCTGTTTCCACAGGAAGAAGCAATTGTTTCTCAAGAAATGATTGTGAAGCCAACAGAAATAGAGTGGCAATGAATTTGGTGAGGACAGCCAAAGTGGAACTCAGTCACGTTTGTGTGCTGTATTCTGCTTTACATTCTTGTGTCATAAAAAGTTCATAATCCACAAAAAAATACAACAAAAGAAAAAAATAATCCTTTGCTTCTCATATGTACACTAAGTCTCAGCAAAACCCAAATCAAGTGATGAACAAAACTTAAAGCAAATCTGGCTTTGCCACTTGCAGCCATAGGAATCAGAACTATCTGTTTTACAAACGCTCGCAAACCAAGCTACAGCTGCTTCACTGGTAGCATCCATGTTCCAATAGAGGACACTGATTAAGAGCATATATCATTACCTCTAATTGCCTGCAAGTGATGGTCAGATAGCCAGTTTGGACTCACATATGATAACTGCCTGCAGCCTGACATTGGCAAGCTCAGAAGCAGAACTACTGAAAGCACTAAAGGTGAGAACCCCAATGATACCATGTGGAATTGATGATGCACAAGTTGGTTGGTAAAGCAGTGATGTAACATGGCTATAAGACACAACAGCACCCAATCACTATGAACAAGACGAGAATCACTGAAAAACAGCAACACCTCCTCTCCTTGAGCAGCCACAGCCAGCACCATTAGAAGAGCACATCAAATGTGGTCCTAGTTGATGAATGAGGCTCTGCAGATTAGAGTCATTCACACCTGGGATGGGAGCACAAACATGTGACAGTAAAAATAAACATTCTTAAACTTGCCACATTTCTGCATGCCATGGAAATCTAGCTAATTCAATGGTGATAAACACTGACTGTAGAAAAAGCTGGGTAAACAAAATGTTAAAAGATGTTTTGCATGAATTCAGTCCAACAGAGGAGGAAAGAGAGTACCCAGACAATAAAGGAATATATAGATTAGTCACGCACTTCATTCATGCAATGCCTCTGTTCAGTTAAACTGGCCTTTCCTGACCTGCCTTCAAGATGTGTTATCATATTTTCTCTGAGTACTATTTTGGAAAAAAAACAACAAGACAAGCAATCCTTTTTTATTGATTTCTTCTGCCAGGTTTCTTGATGCAGAAGTACATTTTATGATCAAACTTCAGTGTTTACTTTTATGGTAGTAAACAATATATGGTGTATCTTTTTTTTTTTTAAGAAGAGTATGTGCACATATGATGAAGGAGGTAGAGGGTAGTTTCAAATCATTCAAAGTTCATTCTTTATATATTTCCTGTTCCACTACTTCAACCTACTTTACAATGACTGTCACTAGGGGTTAACAGTCTAGTATTGCCGAGAAGGTAAAAAAAAGTGGAAATCAGCTTCAAAATGTTCCTTCCTAATTGCCAATTAAATATGAATTATATCTTACTTAATACGTATATCTGCAATGCAGCTAAATGCTACCAGAACATGAGTCACAGCTCTCTTTGATGACTGGCTAATGAAGTCACCACTATGTAAGCATGCATGCATGTGCATGTAAAAATTTACAGCTACTGACTTTAATTCATAGCGCATTTTTCCCTTCCCATCCCGCCCTTTGAGACATCTGCAGACATTGCTGTATCTCTAATACAAAATGAATGTTACATCTCTGTGTGAAGGCTTTAGAGGGAAAGGTCAGGTGGTTTCTTGCACAACTTCGAAAGAAAAGGACTGGCTACAAAACAAAAAGATGTAGCAGGTATGTGCACTACCACCTTTAACTAGAGAGAGTTTTGGTGTCTCCCAGAAGACTATTCAAGGAAGTTAGAGAAACAGAAAGAAAAATTTTCTCTTCTTTAAAGAGCTGATCATATGTACTGTGAAGGGGTTGAAAACAGTTAATATCTACTAGGCACATTTATAAAATAAAGCTAAAAGAGAGTGCTTATGCTGAAACTCAATCTTTTATTTTGTCAGAGAATAGGCAAGGACAGAAGAAAGGATCATATGCAGCACCTGACTGCTACAGAATGTGGAATCACAGCATTCATCTATAATTTACAAGTTACTGCAACGGTTCATATATGGTTAGATCATATAGTTTTCACCCCAGCAGCCAGATTAACTCTGACAGAAGGCTTTCTATCCTTCACAAAATGATGATGATCATTAGTTGTATTGCTAGAAATTCTTAAAAGAAGTACAGAAACATAAAAGCATGCAACTCTACAGGTTTTTGTAAGCAGCACTGACTGGCAGAATTACTTCAAGTCCGCTAAATTCTTGTACAGCTGTACGTGGTGGAGGCTGGAAAAGCAAAGAACATGTTCAGATTGAAATGGGAGAAATTATGAAACAAGAAATAAAAGAGATGTCTTTCTATACACAAACCTAATATAAGTGCTTTAAATGATCACTTTATCTAAATTGAGATTGCTTTTTAAAGAGAATTCTGGATATCATTTTTGGGGAAACATGAATGAAATGGCTGGGTATTCAAATGCTGGATTCTTTATGCGGCAGCAATTGTTGAGTGTCAAGAAACAACATGCCATACTCCTCAGTCCCCTGCTGCTGGTTGCACAGATTATCATTGGGAAGACACATAAACAGTGAGGTGTGTGTTTAATGCTTTTCATTGTAAATGGAAAAGCATAGCTTTTCTCTAATAAATATCTTGGGAAAAGACGCTTCTTCTTGTCAAATATTGCGTAACTTAATCACTATGCAACACTACAGAAAGTAGAAGCACTCTAAAACACCATTACCTCAGCAGGTATGAAAAGGAAGAGTTCAACCTTACAGTTTTTGCAGTGGAGGTGGTGTGACAAGTTTATTTTTTCTTTTCAGGAAAAAGACTATCATAATAATAACTGGCCTCGGCAGAAGCCCTCATGTACATAACATTGAGGAAATCATGTCAAATACTTACTTAAATATCTAAAATCTGACTTGGAAAGTCTTCCCTTTTCCTTTCCTAGCTTAAATATAAAACAGCCCTGTTTTCCTATATAAACAAGAATACGCCTCAATATTTTCATGGTTTAGGAATGCTTACTAACTTTGTAAATATGCTACAAATACTGAGAAAAAAATGTTCATTTGTTTATGATACTTTGCTACCTTGAAATGTGCATTTAATGTCATTTAAGCAATGCAGGAGAGAGATATGTCAGTTTTCGTGGTTTTCTATTTTTTAAATACACATAGAATAACATAAACACCATGTTTTCTCTGGTTTGTTTTTTTTTTCCACTACAAATGCAGTATATTCCCATTTCTTAGACCAAACCACAAGACTTTCCATGACAGGTACTTTGTTGACTCCTCTGTTCAATTCTCCTTTTAGAACGTTTTTATCTTAAATGTTTATACACACACATTTTTCTAGATCAAGGATCTTTTTCTCAGTAAGTGAGCCCTTGCCAAGAAGCAGCAATCCTGCAAATAGTAAGACAAAATCTGTTCCTACTGCCAAAACTCTCAATTTCAGGTCACGCAGAGTAGATAAGGGAGTTAAAGACAAGACTGAGATGATTCACATCTTCCCAGTTATCCAAGAGGTGTATTTGCTTGAGCACGGGAACTCCAAGTAACAACATTCCTAATTGTCCTAAGATTTCCAATAAAATTCAGAGAGTTCACAACAGTCTTTTCCTTGGATAGCTCTCTCTTTGAGGTAGGACCAAACTCTTGGCTCTTCTGCTATTCTGGTAGTACATCTGCAGGTTATTGCTTTATTAGGATTGAGCAACCATCTTTCCTGCCCCTTGTAGCAGCCCTTGATTCCATTGTTAAATGGTATCACATAGCATTAGTTTGGTTTGGATTTTGGTGCTTTTCCAAGCATTTACATAGTAAGAAGACCTTCAAAGTACCTGCTTGGCACTCTTCCTGGCCAATTAACAAGGTCAAGCACAGGTGTATGCTTTGTGCCAGCATTCAGTGGTAAGAGCACTTCCTTCTCCCTGTGTCAGTGTGCAAGCAGGCAGACAGAATTCAGCACGCACCAGATCATAGAACTTTTTCCATAGGACTCTATCTTTAGACAAAATTAATAACAAAAACGTGGAGAACCAGCAAATTATTCAACAACAGCAGCTGACTACAGAGACAAGACGAAGGCTCCAAATGGCTTGCACAACGAGCCACTTCCCAAACAACTGTCGTTGCATCTACTGGCAAAGTGCAATGTCTCTGCCAGCCACAGCACAGTTCTGAGGTCAGGATATCTCACTAAAACAACGGTTTTTTGTGCTCCATAGAGGCATAAAACATGGCAAGACACAGCATACGGTGTTACAGCTCAAGCTAACCTGGAAGCTAATTTGTACCATTGCTGCAGGTGCCATGCCAGTATCTGCAGAAGCCTGCTGCTTGACTTCCCTGCCGCTTAGCCAAGGTACTGACAGACCCTTTTGTACAACAGATGCATATGGCGTATTTTCAAAACCAGTTTTAAGTTAGCCTGGAGGCCACTTGACCTGCCCTCCAACCAAATTATTTGCTGGTGAAAATTAAGATCCAAATCACTGGAGACTGCCAAATGGAAGAGGTACGGCTCCCCACACATCATTTTTTAAAGGCAGAAAACAAGCCAAATGCAAACTGAGGTTAATCCAATATAACCAAGAAAGAGAAATAAGATTAGATGTGATGTGTGTGCCAAGAGGCCTTCTGCAGGCAAGGGAAAAAAGAGAATAAGGTTAACATCTTTGATTTTTCCCCTCCCCCTCCTCAAGAGCTAAGAGGAGTCTTCACAGCAGCAAGGTCAATTCTAATCTTATTTCTCACAGTTATTTCATTACCTTCATTCCCATTTTTTAAACTTCACAGCAAAACTATTTTTTCCAGAAATCTCTGCAATTCAGGATCAGTTAGATATCATAGCAGCTCATTTTAAATAATGAACATGAGACATACAAAGAAAGAAACTTCTTTAAACAATAGCCACCCTCAACAAATATTCTAAGAAAATGCACCCATTTCTTCTGAATGGTTGCCGCCTCTCATGAAAACCTTAACATTTTGCACACAAAATATGATGTAATTAGCAAGAACCTCTGTTTCTGCTCTCATTATTGCTGATTACCAGAAATTATCAGGCAAATAATGGCTGCTTTCTCTTTTTATGATCAATTTATCCACCCTCCATCTGATTTCTTTGGTGATGAACTGAAATTTAGGCTCTTGTGCATATGGCACTTTTTAAGAGAGAGAGAGAGAAAATGGGGTGAGGAAGCAGGAGAGAAATTAAACCAAGTATGTGTAAAGTGTCAGAAAGCATTCAAATTATCTGTGCCAACCTGGAATTTTACTTCAAACTCTGCAATTTTTTTTACATTTCTGTTAAAATAATAGCTCCTAGAATCATCTGATTAATCCAGACTTCATTTATTAATTATAACAATAAATAAAACAAGCTTCTCTCATAGCAAAATGATTGAATGCATGTTTTCAAAATAAGCTTGAAATGACTTAAAGCCATCCCCCAAAAATCTTTAAAGAGAGATCCCAAATCTCATTATTTCAAAAGCAGTCTCATAATTTTGGGGTGATAATATTGATTTTCCAATAGTAGGGCAAGACTCTGTTACCATGGCAGCTGGCAAGAGATAGGGATTGCTCCCACTTAAATACCAAAGCACAGCCAAGTTTTAGCAGTTGCAGCAAAAGCTATCTGGGAACACTGCTAAAAAAAAAACCCACCCAAACACCTGTGCTGAGTTCTACATTGCCAGAGCTATTGCTACTGCTATTACTATCCAACTACCTAATTTAAATCTATTTGGCATATATCTTTGCAAGCTGCAGTCAATCTTTAGACTATTGCATAGACACCCGTTTATTTTTTATGAGGGTTAGGAAAGATTTCTCTTGCTTGAACCACTGAATTCCCTGTTGTTTAGAGTACAGTCGAGCAGGCTCATCTTCTGCCTGGGAAGACAGCCCCCCTGCCCCCTCCAGGCAGCTCTTCCCTGCAGGCACAGCTGCAGTTCCCATACTTAAGACCAGGCAAAATGATTTGCTTTTCAAAATGGAGGAAAAAATATACTATTCTCAGACTAAGATTTTGCATTTTAAGCTTTAGCCTGGAGCAAATTATTAAGGCAGAGTTACTGTCTAAATCCCTGGAAATAGAGGTTTATAGTGAAAATACTGACAGATTCATAACTATAGCCATGCAAATACAGCAGATAAAAATATGTATAAATGATAATGTAATTTAATGGCTTAAAGAATTTTTACTGGGGAGGAGGTTAATGTCTGCTTTATTTTGACAGCGTAAAATGTCAGAGCAGAATCCAAGGATGTAGCAGAGTCATACTCTATGCTTCTTGGAGATTATTTGACAAGAACAATTTCAGTGTTCTATTTAATGCACTTACGACAAATTTAAGTGATGAATTGATGCCTGAGAGACAGTGTGGCTAGAATTAGGAGAACAAATTTTCTTGTTATGGGAACAGCTACAGGCCAGTTCAGTGCTGATAGGCATACTAAAATTTAGGTAAAGGAAATCTGAAAAAGAGTATTCTGTCAGTGGCAGTGAATGTGAAAAGCTATATATTTATAAAACCATAATGTCACCAGGTTATACTTTGAAGTACCTCAGAGGCACCGACTCCTCAAAGTCTGTGGATACAAGAAAAGGATCAGAGTCTTTTTGGAAAAGTCAGTTTGCTAAGAAAAGCAAACATTACTGTACAACTCCAGATGTCACTTTTAGTCAAAAATCATATTATTTCATTTATCTCCCCTAATATGGAGTAAAATTGAACAAACCATTCTGTAAAAATGAACCTTCACTTAATAACAGTGGAATGAAGTCAGGCATAATTCTAGAGGTCTCAATTTTATATCACTTTCTGTGCTCAGTAAATAGTCAGAGCCATGTTGAAATCTGCAATTACTGGAGATTTAATCCCACCAATGTTCCAGATACAGTATTTCAGGGGGAGATATACATCCATAAAGAATATTGTACTGGACATTTTAAAGCATAATGGCAGAGAAAAGTCATATGCAAGAAACATTTTCTGGAACAATTTAAAAATGAATCACGCCAGCTTCCTAAGATTTTCTGGACAGAAATCTTCTGACTCGGCCTTCATCAGCATTGTCAAAAATATGAAGACATCTCTATATTTGTTTTTAGCACAGGTGAACCGGTGACCCGCTTCTAGAGAGTCATGAGCTTGAGCTGAGAAACCGCATTTGTTTTGTAGGCTATAAAAAATCTTAGGGATCTCAGTACACCAGCCAGCAGCGAAGGACCTGCATCTGCTTGCAGAACGATAAGAATTTTTTATAACCATGCATTTCGATTGAACTGGTTTAAATTATTTTCCACTGAAAATGTGACATTCTTACTCATAGCACCGAAGCAGGCACATACAACAAAATGCTTAGTTCAACATGCTGCATCTGCGAGACTTACCATAGAACTGGCATCAGCAGAGATTTAAATTAGGATAGAATCCAATGTGGAGAGAGAACAGAGATGTGCATTGCTCTCTTCCAGGTCTTTCAAAGAAGGAAGAAAGGAGTAAGTCTTGCTCTTGGAACAGCATCCTGGGTATTAATCAGAAAAGAGTACTCAAAAAACTGCTACAATTCTGTAGCAGTTCTCATCATCAATGGCTTGGAATTCAGCTAAAAACATTAAAGCTCTTTCACCAAACAAAAATTTTCAAAGAAAGAGAGGAAAAGCTGGACCAAAGTTATTTATTGGGACTGAAGATATGGGTCTGAAACATAGGTCTTACACTTGTCTCTTACTTGAGGTTTTATAAGTGGGATCCATGAAATCTAGATAGAAAACCCTATCCTGCTCACTCTGAGGACTGACCTCCACCCAACAGATAGGAAGTGTCAGTACCTTACTGCACACTGATTACAGCTGTTGCCTCTTGCCCTGATACATCATGGTATCATAATCTGCACACTCACCACCTCAAGCAGATCTGTAGCACACCCTCGGGAATCACTATTTAGGGAGCTGACTCACATGGCTGATAAGTGCTAAGTGTAAAGCAATCTAAAGTGCAAGGGTTGTAGAGCTGTCTGATCTACATGCTCAAAATAGTCCACATTTGCAGAAAGTTATTAGAAAGACAGGATGGCCACTTGGTGAAGAAACAGGGCTCAGAGATCTGGATTAATTTCTTAGATCTGTCAACATGTGGCCTTAGTAATGTAGCATGTTGCACCTTTTTTGTCCATTTGTAAAACAGAAATTATCTTTCCCTACCAGAGTTTGGAGAAATACGCAAATGCAAGTGCAAGAGACCATTTACTCTGCACACATATACCTAAGTTCAGGATCTGCAGGCATAGTCGGATGCTGACGACCTTAAGAATACTGCATGTGTAAATTAGGGACAAAGTTCTGAGCAAAGATTCAGGCTGAGAATTAGACTAGAATTTGTTCACCGTGAATGCAGCAGAACCTGCTGCTGTTACTGCTTCTTCTAAGCTTTATGTATTAATGACATTAGAAGATGGGATGAAATAGATTGTATATGCTTGTAAATATTGTAAAAGCAGATGATGCACTTTCTTTTCTACATTTTTCGGATTTATTTAGGGTCCACTGTAGTTGGAGAGTTATGCCAGATATAAGGACTTACATGCAAATATAAAAAACAGTCTCTCTTAATCAAGAAAAGTGAACAATCAACAATTCAGGTAGCATCCCCATAAAATCATGTTGTTAAGTCCATGGAGTCATGTGTATATGCTTGGGGACTTTTTGAAATCTTCAAAACCAGATCCATGCTTCTCCATGTGCATTCATGGTCTGGCCTATTTTCTTCCAGAGAGAAATAAACCATGGATCTGTTTGATTTCAGGTTATTTTACCAACCAGAAATGAAGTCATAGTTTTTATAGTTTATATATATAGTTTACAAGTTGGCTTACTCTTTGTTTTCAACTACTGAACTTGTTGAACTATTACGTGATTAGTCCTGTCCCCAAATCTAACCCCCAAATTAAAGCTCTAAGAGTTAATTTGGCTTCCAATTAAAGATAACATTATCACTCCATCACTAAAACAGGCTACTTCCTATGAGATTTAGATTAACTAGGAAGATACATCCATGGCAAATCTAGAGTATAATGAAGTCATCCTGGACCAAATCTTTCTTCTTTTTATTGTCTATTGACTTTATGGTCAGTTACCCAGCTTTGATGAATTTAAGAGAAAAAATGTAATTTATTGATTTCTCCCCACCTACACCCTTCTCTCTTCTAATGGATGTTACCACTAACATTTAACTTGATCCACCAACATTATAGTAAATATTTTTACTGTTTGAAAAAAATGGAGAAAATATCTAGCAATTTAAAACAAAAGTAAAATCTCCCAAACACTATTAATATTTAGGAATCTAAAGGCAGTAATTAAAGCAAGAAAAATTTACCATTACTAGATTTTTTTTTATTCCCATATTACTCTATTTTGTCAAAAGCCACGCACTAAATGATCAAATTAATCTGAGGCATTTAGAGCAGAGACCATGTGGTAGCTTGCAAAGCATTGGTTGTTCACAATAATTTGAACATGGCATGTAGCCAAAGGACTGCTCACAAACATATGCTTATTTATTTCCACTAATCAGGCACTAATACAGCCTGTTTGCTACATTACTTTATAAATATAACAAGCTTCAAAAAGAAAAAGGACCAGAAGTGCATAAAACAATTAACAAAAACAGCCCCAAAAAGCATGTAGAACCACTAGCAACCCAAATCCCAAAGTGATTTGCTAAGTTCTTTTTCGCTGTCGCTCAACGAATTCCCAAAGACTGGCTCAAGCTTAATCTACTGTAGCATGCCTGACTTTTGTTTAATCACATCTGAAATGGCATCTTCTAGTGTAACACATCAGCTGAAAAAGTTTAACTGTTGTTCTGAAAACAGCATTGATCTATCTTTTATTGTAACAGCTGTAGGAGGTGTCTTTCTGTGAAAAGAAAAAGGTGATGGAATAAAGTCCATGTAAGCAGCATGAAGAACTGGGTAAATGTATTTTGGCAAGACATAAATTCACTTTAAAATGTATATCATTGTGCCAACCCTTTTCATGAAGTTAGGTTCTTTACTATTTGCCAAGTGCCCCAAAAGAAATCCTTGGTGGCCCATGAAATGCTTGAAGCCAAACAAAATTATCGTTTTTGAATGAAAATTATATCAGCAGAAAACATATATTAAAAAAATCTGAGTATGGTTCTTCCTGGTTATCCAAATGACACAGCCTTTGTTTACAGTTCCTGAAGCAATGCTGCCACTGTTACTTCCCAGAGTCAGCTAGATCTTTGATGTGGATCCATCTAGATCTTTTCCTTATTGTTAGCAAAACAAAACCTCTTTGTTTTTAGATGCAAGCTAGGATGATTACACTCCTTAAACAGAGAAAGCTAAAGAGTAAACTTCTCTCCCTATCAGCTGTGTCCTTGTAGAGAAAGTCTGGCTTCAAGACCTGGATTCAGAAAACTGTGCTTGGTCCCATCTAGTTTCCAGGAAGCTTCTCCTCCTATCACTGTGAATATCGGCGCTGAAAGTTCCCTGAGCATTCTTGGCTTGTGCCAACCCTCTGCCTCTCTCAGGCTTGAGCCAATCATCCCCGCACACCATCCGTAACTCCCAGAGTATCTCCTGCTGCCAAGATGTTCTACCTAGCTTTCTCAAAGGATGGTAAACACACGTGCTGAGAGCAAACAGAAGAGATGCTTTTTGTCACATATTCTAAAACCTTTCAAGAGCAAAACCCAAGAAATTCAACACATATTTTATGGCACAGTCTTCCCAAGACAACTGTGTAACAAGTGATGGGAGGGCAGGAACCCGACCCTCTGCTGGGAAACATCATGCTTCTGGACCTCCAGAGCACATCTTCATTTTTTTTGAACAGACAAATCTTAGGTGAGAAGAGCGAGTGTTGAATTACGGTCTTTAATTTAAGAGTAATTCCCTCTGAT
The DNA here is from genome assembly GCA_013398225.1 of Steatornis caripensis. Lineage (NCBI taxonomy): Eukaryota > Metazoa > Chordata > Aves > Caprimulgiformes > Steatornithidae > Steatornis > Steatornis caripensis. Next base: position 496,281 of record VZSC01010775.1, read on the forward strand.
GGGATCTCACTAGGGATCCTCAATAGCTCATCTGAAGCCACTGCTGCACAAATCATCATCATCACAAGATCTGTTGTATGCTAATGAAGAACACTGACTTCACCGTTCACTTATTCAAGGTTAAATTACATGATTTACAATCAGGAAATGTAGCTAGAGATTACAGATTCTGATGCTGCTGGAATGAAGCAACAGATTAATGTTTGGATTTGGCATTCAGTGAGGACAAATGTTCAAGGAAAAACACTGGGAACAGGTTACAGAATATTTTCTCTGTATATACAGTAACTATATGACCTACAATATCACAATCATTTACTTCTTCAGTCTCTTGCAAAGTACTAATAATGCTATTAATGTTGTTAAATAATGTTATTGATGTTAATAATGTTGTTAAAAAATAATGCCCAAATACTTTCCTTTTAATAGGAACAGATATTTTTCTATTAGAGAAACTAAAAAAGTCATCATCATAAATTGGTAAGCAAAATGCTCTTTTACTCTATTCTAATGAAAAATAACTAAATGTCTTTTAAATAACATTTTATGCAGTATTTGATCCTTGCTGGAATGTACAGAGTCAAATTGATCTGTTTCCTGGGGTTTAAGCTCCACAAAACAAGTTTAATGGATAAGAGAGCTGACACAGCCTTATCCATAGTAGCACAAATAATACTAGCTAATTACACTAGAAGATGATCTGTCATTTTAGAAATTTCATATACAGTAGGCTTGTTAATAATGATTACTAATTTTCATTTATCAGGCATTCCTTTAACAAATTCCATGTCTTTTGGAAATAAGGAAATGAAGGCAAAAGAAGAGACAGGATATCAAATTTCTGACCCTGAGCAAGGAACAATGCAACTTCTGCAGTAGCAGTTAAATCTTCAGAAACACGCAGGTTATCACACTGAGGGATTTTATTACCCAGCAGTGGAAATACCTGGGTAACATCTGTGGCTGTTGGGCAGTGGACATGTGCCAAACCTTCACAAAAACATGAGACATCCTGGAGAGGGATAAAAAAAGAAATGTATGCTCCCAAAGTGCCAATACTGTTTGTAACCTAAAACTGGTGTAGCAGACAGCAGGACTGCAGAGGAAATTCAAGGCAACAGTCAGAACAGTGACCTTCCTAAATTATTCAAAATGTGTCATTTGTTTGCAGCCTGAAACTTACTTGAAACTCACAATCAAGACTCAAATCTCACTTATGGTTTTGGATAAATAAAAACTATTTCTCCATGACCCACTGAGCCTAATTTGAGTCCTGCTACAGAACTTTCCTAATTAACCCATTGGGTATTTCGTCCATTTTCTTTAAACCACTGTTGACGTTTGCTTTAGTGCATCCACACACGGGAGCACCAGTCAGGCTCTTCTTTTCTTCTGCAACATGCCAGATACAAGCAACAGCAAAACAACAAAATAAATCTGATTTCAGCAAAACGTTTTTTTCCTCTTGGGAAGGATGTATCTCAAGTTGACCTACTGAAAATTCCAGCAATTCAATTTATTATGTTAGAGCTACAGAAATGGAGATGCTAGAGATCAAAAGAAATCAGGACATGCAAAAGCAAAGATGTTCTGACCATAGTTAATTAGCGTTGGGTATAAAGATCTATACATCTATATGAAAAGAAAGGTCAGTTGTAGGATATGTTTAATAGTGCTCTTTTGGACACACCTTGTTATAGAATCAAGCACGGAAGCTACTCTGTACTTAGTTTCCTCCTTCCTTAAATCCAGCTGTTTTTTAACTGCCTTGATGACCCTTGGAAAGCACTGTTCAAGAATAATAATTCTACTTTGTCACCACCATGTATTTGCACTCACTTTCAATTCAGGATTACTGGAATCTGTAACTGGAAAATACTGTAAACATCTTGAAGACTTTTTTCTCCTCCAAGGTTTGTCAATTTATACCTTTTTTACTAATTATCAACTACTAGTATCTTCATAAACATATTTTACTGTAATACACATCTAAATTTCAAAGCACAAATGCTGCATCAAATATGTACAGCATTTTATCACATGTCAAGTTCTAAGACAATTTGTTACCGTCTCATTCTTTTAAACTAACTCCAAAATTCAATCCAAGGTTTCTCTGCCTTAAAAGGCATGATTAGTTTGAATTTCTGGAAGTGTGATTTTTTTTCCATTATTCATATTTAAATGAAGTTCCCTTGAGATGGAAGAAAAGCAAGGAATTTTTATCAAGAGACTCATAATATAACCAGTGAAAAATCTGAGCATTTTTATATTGAATTTATAAATCATGCTAGCAGTAACAAAACTGTTTAAATAATATATAGAGTTTAAGTGTAACATACTTTTTGGCATAAGTAATCTTAGTGCTTTTTAATATAACAAATCATTCAGCAAATATTCTCAGTTAATCATTAGCATACTCGAGTCTAGAGAGAGGTATATGTATTGTTCAATTTATAATTTGGTAGTAATGGTTGAGTCATAAAACCTCACATTCTGTCCCGATTGATTCACAATTTCCTAAAGGTATATATATATCCCCTGACAAAGTATCAATGTATCTCTGCATTATAAGCCCCGATCTGCAGATAGAATAGCATGTAATTAAGCTCAGGATCAGGAATTAATTGAAACATATGTGTGTGAGTGCATAGAGATGTATTTGTGTTTATTATAGAAACAGTAAAAAATACCCACTAGCACAGATACGGATGAAATCAGCCTCTTGCATGTCCTCAGTATTTGCTGCCATGTTTATCACAAAGCCAGAGCACAAAAGCTTCAATAGTAATGACTACATGAAGACACTGTGGGCAGGGGATATAATTTTGGTCTGTGACTGCATCAGGAAGCAATGCTGAACAGATTTCATTGTCTCATTCTCCATGCAATGGTCCATTGTGAACATGAGCCACTATCCCCCCCCACCTACTCCTAACTGCAAAATCTGTGGGTCCTTATGAAGCTGCAGCTCTGCAATATTTAGAGGGCTTGGAGCTTGTCTTTGTAGCTTCCCTTGTTCCCTCCTATAAAGGAGCCACAAGAAGGATTACACCTTGTATAGTTCAGAGATATTTTGTGAAAAATTAGGTGGCATCCACTTCGAGCATTCAGTGTGAGGAGGGACCAGAGCTCAGAGTTCAAACCAGACATACTCTATTGTCAGCCTCAGTTACGTGACATGACATTTTAATTAGAAGGGGTCAAAGCTGAGAAATTTGTGTTAAGACCCAGATCTGAACTTTCCCAGATTACTACTGGAGTAAAAAGTTGAACTGGGCACTATTTTTCAGTCCTGTCTCTCATTTTCATATTGGAAATACTTTTCTATTTGGAATATTACCAATATTCACCCTATAACTTCAAGGAGTTTTCCATAAAATTTCAGGTATAGTCTCTATTCTTGTTCTTCCAGTGACAAATTCCTGTTCAACTGATGTAATTATTGTACTAGAAAATACAGATCTTTGTGAAATCTGTTATTAGAAGTACGAATATTTTGAGATAATTACATTTTAGGTTTTTTGATTCCTGTAAATTTGCTTCTTGTTGAGTGCCAAGTCATTTACTTATAGCATTTTAAGGTAAAAAGAAGTAAGTCAGACTACCGTGGAAATACTGGAGGCCACAGGTTTCTCAAGACCAAGATGTCAGATTCATGAGCAAGTTTTTAGCAGTGGCAAACACCCCAATTCAACATGTTGTCTACTTTTTATGCCACTGTATAAAATGAATTGACTTATTCTGTTAAGGAGATTCTCTGATGAGGTCTTCTGTAATTAAAAGATTTGAGATTAAATAGTGGATATGAGAAAGCTGAAAACTGTCCACTAGCTTCAGTTAATTTTTTAGGCCCAAACTACTTAGATTTTCAATTAGCTTGAAAAGACTATTTCTTTGTCAGATACTTAATTACTTATTGAAAAGGGCAAAGTCCACCAAAAATATAGATTAAATCCAAAACAAACGTCTTCCATATAAACATGAAAAAGTTTAGCACACCCATTACAAAAATAGCAGAAGTCATGTGTAACAATTGCTTGAGACCACTTCGCCTCTGTACAATAGTCTTCACATGTTAACCACAATATTTGAGTTCAGGTGAAAAGCAGGAGTAGTTCCATCAAGGTCTTTTGCATAGAGTAGCGTTTCCACTGCCTTGTACCCCTAAATACAAATACCTAGAGAGAAGCAGGCCAGAACTGCAAGACATACTTGAAAGCAGAATGATTGCATCTCATACAGGAGTATGCTAAGATAGAGTCCTCTGCACAGTTAGGCAGGCTACAAAATTATTTCAAGAAGTAATATTTCTCCAATATTTTATATTTCTAGGGTATGCCTTTTCAAATAAAGCGATGGCTCCATAAAACATTCCTTTGTAATGTACCGAAATACTCTTCAGAAAGTGTCACATATAAGAAGAAACTCACTCAAATATACAGATGTTTCATAGGAAATTTTACCTGATTGATTCTAGGCTGATAATAAAAAGGTGGGCATTCTTTGCATTACACTCATCTATAACTTTTGTACTCTCTAATACTTAGTACATCAGCCTGCATATAGAATGACCATTTCTCTATACTGTGCTAACCTTTCCACTATGATTCCCTTCATTTGTTACTGAAAGATAAAATTAATTTGCACTATAAGTTCTAGTGGACAGGAATGCTTGTCTTGATTTTATTTTAAAGCATCAGGGACACATGTGATGACTTACCAATGAATAACCTTAAGTTTGTGTGGTCAATAGCACTGTGGTAACTGGAGGCAAAAGAAGAGTGTTAGTTGAATTATTCTGATCCTTTCATCTCACCCAACTTAGACACCGATGTTTTTATTGAAATGATATGTCATGCTTATAAAGACAAATCTTTCAACTGTCATCTTTTCTTCTTGGCTGGAAAAATTGTGAATTCCCCCATTATTCAAGTCATGTCTATGACTCCAGTGAAGTCCAGTCACTTTGTCCAAGTTGTTCAACAGTCACCTATTAATTTCAGTGTGATTGGAGGATACACTCAAAATATCTCAGGGGACTATCATGACCTTACATTAGTCCTTCAAATGGATATAAATTTTATTACATGGTTCAGCAGACATGGGATCTATTCTTGGTTCTGTGACGTGAATCTAGGGGGCAAAAAAAACTACTGAGAGCCATGATATTCCAAAATAGAAGCGTTAAGGAAAGCTTTTGTGTGCGCTCCTGAAAAAGTGCCTGGCGAACGAGTCCTCGTATCTTGCTGTCATCAATCCGAACTGAAAGAGAACACAAGAGGCACATTTTGCTGGACCATCTACACTGCTGGGTAAAATGGACCCAGAACAGATTACAGGAAAGTGGCCATACTGGTGCATCTCTTGTTTGTTGAAGCGTGCTCTGAGCTGCATGTGGGACAAGCCCTGTTATATCCCAGAGCACAGAATCTTGATGTGAATGGCCCTGGAGCTCTGGGCAGCTTTTAGTGTCTCATATAGCTCTGTTGGAATGATAGCTGCATAAGGGGAACCCACTAACTTTTACAAATAACCACATCAGGGCTTTTAATAAATAATTTTTGCTTGTCTTTGGAATGTAAGTCATTTGAAGTGTGTATTCTGGAGAGAATCCACCACACAGCTCTCTGAAGTCAATAAATGATATTCTAAGCCATATTTTCAAAAGATTTGTTTTCAGTTTAACTCAATACCCACCAAATTCCACAATAAAAATCCTAGCAGTTTTAGTTCAGCACCATTCAGTTTCACTCCGCATACTTTTCAAAAACAAGTACAAATACCTCCCTCCAAGCACATTTATAGATTTTGTTTCCAGGGCTACATCTTAATATTGGGGAAAATTTCTGTTTAAAGGTGAATGGAAAGGATAGGATAGATATTCTAAAGTCTTTCCTCTTCTGCTGCCTTGTCTGCAAATACATGTGTCCTGAGGACAAAGGATTTATTACAAACTGAAGAGGAACATTTTTGTGGGTGCCCTTTGACAAAAAGTATCAGCACTACACTGCACAGGGACAAAATAATACAATTTAGCCTATTGTACTCTTGCAAAGGAAAAGGTTGAAGTGGAGATTGAGTTTTTATGGCTCAGCTCAGAGAAAGGATTAGCTAGGAAATGTTGTTGATACCCACTGAACAATACCTACAGTTGCCTTTTGTGCTGTATTAATTTTCAGCAATAGAACGCAGCCAGGAGAATTACAAAAGGACAGTTGGACCCCTAAATGGCTGACATCTCTATAAGATCCAGGTGATTGCCTACCAGACATCACAGATGTGCATTAAACCTGTTATAAGATAAAATCCTCCCTGAATCTGACCAGTTGGAGTGCCATCTTGTCCTGTCTAGCACCTTCAAACAGTCCCAGATAGCTGGATATATATCTTAAGAAAAAACTGTTTAAGAGCTCCTGCTGACTGACGGTGTGATCTGAGAACTCAACTCAAACTTCTATAGGCATTTTAAAACACTGAAAGGCAGATATGCTTCAAGTATAGTGCTCTGCTGAGGTCCCTGGTTCTCACAAAAGACAGAAATTGCTGATTTTTCATTAAAAAAATAAAACCCCAGCTAATCAGGGACTTTCAAATTTACTGACTTTCGTACTGCAGAGGTACAGTTAGGTTACTTGAGCCTGGAAAATATTACAGGAAAGTAGATATCTTACAGCTCATAATTCAAGGCATTAAGAGAAACAAGAATAAAACAAATGGAAACTAACTGGCTATTTATTAAATCCATGCCGAATACCATCTTTGACCAGTTTTCAAACTACATAAGAAAGGCAAGAAGTCTTGCACTGAACTTCATATGCTTAGGAAGGCTTTGTCTTTCAGTCCATTATTTTGAGCCAAAACAACATACAGCTCTCAAGACCTGGTTTGGAACATTTCAGAAGCACTTGAGGTTTTTTAGGGAATGTGAGAAAGAAAAAAAACCAGTGAAAATTGGAAGAGGGAGGAAGAAGGGGAGAAGGAGTAGATGAAAGTGTTCCCACAGGCGTGATCAGGCAATAAACTTAAGAGATTTACTGTCTGATGTAGGAATATGTTTTGAATGTGTTCTCTAGAAAGATGAAGTAGAAAAGAAAAGAAGCTGAGGACAAACCTATAGTCATCATACACATTCCAACCTTTTTTTTAAAAACATCAGTTTCTTGAGATGTCTCGGCTTGAAAACAGAAGCTGTGAGCATAGCCCAAATCACTACTGATTGTCAAATATCATAGTCCAAAAATACCAGAAGGAAACCTAGTAAGATGTTCGATTAGCATACTTTTTCATGCATTTATCTTGTTTCAAGAAATTAATTTTTTAAAATATCTGCTATTTGCCATACAGTATTTTGTCTTCTCTGTTTCAGAAATCTAGCTTAGTCCCATTCTTAAACCATCATGCATGCTAAACATTTATTTCCTAATCTACCAGAAAGAAACTCAGAAAATGTTATTCATCTTTTTTGCAGGGAAGGAAGGTAATCGCAGCATTGTCTCTAACGCAGTTTCATGCTTTCCTTACAGGCATTACTAGATTAATCTGATAGCTCTTGAACAAATTTTGCCACCAGTGATGATCCAAAGACATTTGCAATTATAACCTTCCAATATTATACATATCATGATTATGACTTAGTAGACAGAAGAACCATGCAGTTAAAGCCTTCATTGAGGAGGTTTTCTCATATCAATGTTGAACACATTTTCACAAAGATTGATTCAAAGCAGAAATTTGTCTATCAACTTGCGTCCTTAGCCTTTTGCTGTTGTCACTAGATAAAAATATCTTTTTTTGCTGCTACCTTTTTTTCCTGTCAGGAAAACAATATTGAATTCTTTTGAAGTACATGGATAATATCAAGCAGATTATGCCACATTGGCCTATTTTTTCTAGGAAGACCAAGATTCAGCCTTTGCCTCAGCAAAATAACAATTGTCAAAGTGTTCTGTGGTTGTTTTTCTTGCTGCTGCAAGTTCTTTGCAGTGTTATATTAACTGAATGGATTTTGTGAACGAAATCAGTATAACAAGCCGTATTTTTCCTGCCAGCACGTTGGCCTTCTTACTTGTAGAATCTAAGAAAGCTTGTGCTCAGGATTTCCTTTTTTATCTTCTACCAAACACAGGCTGATACTGTGGTTGTTACTCAGTCTATTCCCACCTTTCTCCCTGAAAAGCTTGAGCTGTATGTTAGTAAGCAGCTCTGGCTGATGGATTCTCATTAAGCTGCAGCTTTTGTGAAGGTTTCACTGCAACTGCCATTTATCTCACACCTGAAAGAATATGCTTCCTGGAAGACAGGTGGATTTTAAGCATCCTTTTTCTGTCTCCAGTGCTTTCACTCACTTGCTAAAAACTTGTAGTAGATACTGTAAGTTATTAGGAGCAGTCAAACAGAGGGATATACTGGGGTCTGCAAAGAGTCTTAAAAATCTAGGGTTGGATACAGGAAGGTACAGGGAGATCTAAACTCTCTTTTGTGTCAACAGATACGAGGGCACTTGGTGCATCACAGAATCTGGTTCCTAATGCAGCTCAGACCAAAACCACATTACTGTTCATCCTGGAACAGGTGGAAACAAATCCCTTTCCTGGCTTGTATGGCTTCAGTCTGTATTTTAGGCAAAAACCAGCAACTAATGATTCTGTTCAAAACTGCAAAACCACAGAGGAAAAGCGAGGCAAGCCAGTGTTCCTTGTTTGGAGCGAAGACATCCTGTATGAAATTAGAAGTGATCTGCAAAGCCTTTCTTTCTTTTTCTTTCTATTTATAAAAATCCAACAAGCAAGCGAGGAAAAATAATGGGAGAAAATTCAAGCAATAAATGGACATTTGAGTTTTAGCTTATGATTAGACAGCATTGTGCCAACATCATCTGCAGTTCTTTGACATTTTTGCAATATACTTTAAAGAGTAGCTGGTCCCTTGACTTTAAATGTTGAAGAAACACAGGCTTCAATTGTTACTCACGGCAATATAATGCTCCCAGAGAATTCAAACAGCTTTTATGTCAGCTGTAACTAGAACCCTACTGCTCTCTCACAGTGTGTTGAGGGCACACTTGTTTGAAAGGTATCTGGTATCTTCAGTTCTGCGCGTTTTATATATAGGTGTTTCCCAGAAAGTGATAAAGTCTTTCTCCCAAAAAAGCAACTCTTACATGCAGTCACTGCAGCATAAACAATCAACCACCCTTTCTTTATCAAGCTATTTAACACAATGTGTTTCTGCGAAGCTTTACATGAACTAAAGAAGCCTGTGTGCACACAGGTGTAAGTACATACATGTTTGTGTGACCGTGCATAAGATTATTAACATTCTGTACTAGTGTCCATTTGAGCTCAAACCCAGATGCTGAACCTTCTCCACAGATACAATACAGCTGCAGAAATTCAGTTGCAGAACTGAGTGCAATCCAAATGTCATTACCTGTGGCAGGGTTAAGATGACAATGTAAAACCTCTGACAATCTGTCATCTTTCTGATGTGATAGCACATGATTCCTAGTATTTACAAGGAGCTCTGGAATAACTACTATTATATTACAAATGCACTGATAGAGAACAGCCAGTGAAGTTTACAACACAAATAACAAATCTAATTTATTAATGCGAAATTATTTGGGAAATACAGAAGACAAGTACACCACACCAAGATCAATGATCCAGCTGAAGCCGGAGATCGTATCAGGGATCCAGATGACAAACTTGCAGAGGCTTATGCATGTGTCTTATTTTATAAAATCCTAGTATTTCCCTTTGGCTCCAATGGAAATATTCACTGTATAAAAATCACACAGATGCCTAAATCTGTGCTAGATATGTTCCCAAAAGCTGAACAAAGAAGATGGACTAATTGTGTAGTCCAGAATAGGCAACTGTAGGAGGCAGAAAAAGATTGTTTTATAAGAAAATGCTCTAAACTTCATCCAGAATTTGAGCATGAACAGCATCTAATCACATTAATACTCTGCAGAAATATAGGTTCTTATCTTCCTCACCTAAACCTGTTTCTTGCTGTATTCAGAATTGATCTAAAAAATTTGCAGCGTCCTTCCCCTTTTTTCCCTCCTTTTCCCTGTACGTGACCAGTGACAGATAGGATATCGTACAGAATAACTGCTTGCACTTAAAATGCATATTTTCAAAGGCTAGGCTTTATTTTTGGGGTACAATTTATACCTCCATCTGCACTTGAATTGCTGGAGCAAATATTAACATTTGAATGGAAAATGACCTGATTTATGAGCATATGCCAGGCTGCTAGCTACACAAGTGCTAAATCCACATCCCCAATTCCAAGGGCAGGCAAATTCACTGAAGCTGTATCTCAGCCAGGATATAAACATGTTCCTTCAATATCTGTGACCGTTGATAGCAGGTGCAACTCCGAAACGCTAGAGATGGCTTATTCAAAAGTAGAAATAATATAGGTTTGCTGCACAGGTATATCATAAGCAACATTTTGGAACTGGTTTTACTTCTTTATTTCTAGCAAGAAAGAAAAGTAGATTAAGAAGGCAGGTTTAGAAACATAGGCATTCTCCATTCCAGAATAAGCATATAGACTGCCCTCTAATAGTAATGTAGTTCAATTGCAACTGACTTGTCTTCATTTTTAATCTGCTCTTTACAACTCCACCTTCTAATGGCTCACACATACTGGATTTACATGGTCTTTCATCTCAAAAGTTCAGGGAACCTCAGCAGCACATAATCAAACTCTTTCTGTGGTACAGTCAGACTACATATAAATGAAAAACTAAGGCACAATGTGGATAAATAAATTATCTGTAGGGCTTCTGTAGGTACTTTTCAGTATTTCTATTTTAATTTTCCAGTCTGCTCCCTTATTTTGGATTAATAAACTTTAAGTATGAAAACAATATTTGTACTTCCTGGTAATTTTCAATTGTAGAAGTAAACGTTATCAAGAGACCAAGGAAGCTGAAGAAATGACATCTAAGTATCATCATTTATAAAAGACAGAAAGTTCTTGCTAACCATCCTGAAGTCACTGCGCAAGTGTAAGAGTCTACAGAAATGCAATAAAAAGGATGAAATGTGACATTAAGCCTGTAGAAAAATAAAACCAATTGCACAGCAGCAGGAAGATATAAAAAGAAGAGCCTGTCTGTCTCTGAAGAGATAAATGTAAGAAAGCACATTCGTGTATCAGCAAATCAAGGAGTGTCTAAGACCTATTTGTGCACAGAAGTAAAAGACACATCCGTACTGATTTAGGTTGTGTTTTGGTTTTCAGTCAAAAATATTCTTGCACTCAGCTCTGGATGCCCACACTGAATTATCTACATAAAGTAGTTGCTAACATGAATATCCTGATAACTGGCAAACTAGATATCCCAACAAAACTCTCCAGGCTGCCACCCAACAGGACTCACTAGTTTAGATAGCCCAAAGGAACTCACTTTACAGCTTTGATTCAAGGAAGCAGAGAAAAGAGCGCAAAGCCCTCAGGACAGAGTGGCAACCTTCCTCAAAACAGTGGGATCAGGGAACAACAATCTCTCATCAGAATACCAAAGAGTTGTTGTGAATATTCAAAATCACCAAGGAAAGAACTCGACCCTTATTCAGGCTTTTACTATCACAGGCAGACAGTCAATATAATCTTTTCTATAAACCCTTTTCTAATTAAACTTAAAAAAATAATTACTAAGCTCATTTATCCAAACTTATTAAGATTACGTATATATGTTTGTTCTAAATATTACCTTAACAAATGTTGAAAGTTTTCCAATTAAGAAATTAGAAGCTTGCCAATAAAATGAAGCAAAGGGAAACAAAAGACAAGATTATGAGGAATAGTTTCCATAGTGCCAGAACACCTTTCAGAAGAGAATAAAGGCTATTATTGAACAGTCAATCTGTCCTGACCCAGAGCAACAAAAAAAGGATGCACATCTCTCTTCTACTGGTTTGATAGTCCCAGTGTATTTAGGAGCTTCTTTTCTTTTTTGACAAACTATTTAACCTTGGCAGAACACAAAGGCTGAGAGACAGCATCATTTTACTGCACGTAAGTTTAGTAAGGAATGGTGACTGTTTCCAGTTTTCAACAGCACAAGTGTTTTAAGAGCCATCTGATGCATATTACTATTAGTCCTTAGGAGGAATGTATTCACCCCTGCCCAGTGCAACCCTAAAATGAACAATCACCATCCTGCTCATACAGAGACTGATCTAAAATGTAAAATTCCACAGATGAGGGTACTTGATGCTGAAACATGCTCACTGAATTACCAAGGGAAGCAGAGGGGAAACTTCCCTCCTCTTGAAGTGGGAAGGCATTGCTTAACCAGTCAGACACACGAGAGAGCACTTTGATTTAACAAGATGTCAGGTGCCTCCAAATAAATGAGAAAATGTTTCTCTTTAGTAGGGGAGTGGCAAGTTATCTCCTGAGTATGTTGGAGGGAGGGGGCATTAAAGTCTGACTGGACTCTTGATACTGTTCCAAAAAGAGACAGTGAAAAAGCTCTGTTCAGAAAGGCTTTGCTCTGATAAATGCAACTCAGCGCATACAGGTGTGCAGGAAGACAGAATCCTTAATGAGGTGTATGTCAGCAGACTGATACAGGGAGAGACACCTTCCAGGTTTAGCCTAGGCATTAGCAAAGCATGTTTTTCTCATCCTTTCCCCATATGTGTCTTTAGTTGTATTGTCTTAAGAACGTGGCATGTACTTTGTTTGCCTTTTATGCAGAGTTAAGTGCATTTTCAAAGAGCCTTACTAATTACCAGGCCTTCTTCATCTGTGAGTACTGAAAACTTGTTAAAGGTGCTGGGGCATCTAAACTCATGCTCCTGCTCCTTGGCCCATTTGGGGTTTTGGTTTGGGGCTTTTTTTTTTATAGATACCCGCAGCATAAAAGAATTAGCTCTTTGTTCAGGAGCTAGTACTGCAGAAATCAGGAAAGGAAGAAATGTCTTTCAGTGATCAGTAACAACTTGGAAGTTTTTATGCACCAAGATCCTGGGAAATACAACTGACTCAAGTATTTAGGTAGCCACACATTAAAGTAATCCTTCTATTCCATATGTTCTTCATAGCATTTCTTACTTAATCAGAAATTCATGGAAATACAAAAACCTTAAGGATATTAGAAAGTTTACTTCTTTTTGATACACACTATGCATATTAAAAATATGGAAATGCAGAAAGACAAAGTGATTTGCTAAAGACAGCAATGAAACACTATTTCAAGACTTGAACCCAAACTATTGTATGCAGGTGCTGTACTTCATCCACAAACATTGTATTTTCTGTCTGTGACGTCAAACATTTTAAAGCCTAAGAGGTCTCCTAACAACTCCTATCTTCATGACTCAACACTATAGGGAAAAAAGGTATTATTTATGTTCATAAGATTCTAACTGCATCTTTTTTCATGCCTGAAGAGGTCTGACACTTGATTGGGATGAATCAGGCGATGCTGTCAGACAGACTTCACTCATACAAAGCCAGCAGTCATGTACTATGTCTGTGTCCCAGATAAAAGTTTTATGATCTCAGGGGAGTTGCATTTCTGTGGTGAGTTACAATGTTAATGAAAGGTTCACAGTAGATACTGCAGTTCAAAGTGTGTGTCCTCCACGGGGTATTTGCTATTTTCACAGCCAAAGATCAAGAGACATATTAGCTAAATGCAAAGATGTCTTATTATATTCAGTTTATCAAAACTCATTTCAATTTCTGAATGGAACAAATTTTGGAAAGTGTATACCAGTTATTTCTCAGATAATTTGCAATACTTAATGTATAGACTGAGTTATTACAGGAAAGTGTTCATTCTTGGTTTTATCTTCTATCTAAACATTAAGATATAGTAGACTGAAATCTTAAAATAAATATGAAGAAATATATGAATTTATAAGAAAATATTTACAGATTTACACCGACAACAGACAGCTATAAAATTAACAGAATAGTAAACTTCTGTGAAATGAACTACAGCAGTAATGAAAATAATACTACATACAACACTACTAGTCACACAGAATGGGCATAGCTGTGCCGTGCCCAGGTAGGCTTTCTTCCACGAAACTGCTGATGCAGTTCTGCTTAGACCTTAAAGAACAGCCATAGACTGGCAGATTATTTCATTGCTCTGAATTAACTACTGGAAACGGTTTTTTTCCTGTTGATTTGGTTCTTGGTTTCTCTCTGCGGATATCAACTCAGTGGCAAATATTCCGAATTATGCCACTGATTTTCAGGTGCATGCACTTACTACTTCCCCAGCGTCTAGCAACTTATTTCACTGCAGACAACCCAGGCCCATGAAGATAATCCAGGAGAAAGAAAGTAGATGTTTTTTAATCTGATCCATATTACCCAAACCAGCAATGAAATAATTCTACAAATATAGTTAAAACTATATAGAGCACAAGATGAAAATATTCTTACGTGTTACTTCACATGCTTGACCTGAATCTTGTTAAACAGAGCCATGTGGTATCCCAGAGAACTAACTTTTCAGGTAGCACTCATACTACTGAATGATGTAGGTGAACGTATCAAATCAGCCTGAATGCTACCACAGCTAGATCTCTGCTGCCATCCCGATCATCAACAACTTATTCTTGGAGATTTTGGGAGCCTCACCTGGTTGCATCAATGAATCTCACCGAATAGCTGCTTGATTTGTTATTGATTTCCCAGAGGGTATATTTGAAGCAGCAATTTTAGTGCTAGATCTTCAGAGTGGAAATGTAGGGCAAAGAAAAAGCTTTGCTTATGAAGACAGACTCAAGTGGCCACACTCTAATAATCTGGATTTAGGGATTTTTTCCAAATGAGGTAAGAAAATCATTGCAGAGAATCTGCAGTTTTGGGGAAAATGCAAATAGTTTCAAACACACTATCTGCTTTACTAGAAATCTGGACTACTTCAAACTCCAACACCTGACTGTTAGCAGATCTGAAAATAGGTATCTTATCTTAAACCTAGCATATTTGTGACAGCTGTCATATTTGCTGACATACCAGAGATGGAACTGTGGAGCTGTTCAAGCAAAAAATGAAGGTTGATACAGCCTGAGCTAATAATCTCTAGATGGGGCTGCAAGTAGTTTCTTTCTAGGAAAGCCATAAAGCAAGTTACGTGTTCAGTTGTTAATACCAGCTATAGCATTATGACATCTTCTGCAGGAGAGTAAAACTGTTGAACGTTCAAGTAACTTGAATGGAAAAATTCAATGTACTCACACTTGTGGAGAATCACAATATATTAGTAACAGAGATAGTTACCTCATAAACTGTGTTTTAAGATCTAGCAAAGTCTTCTAATCTGACTTTAGAAGAACATGAAGCACGGATAGTAATCAAAATTTCACATACAAGAAAAACACATGGTTACAGCAGAAACTGCCCATGGATGAGAGGCACAGAAAGGTATAAGAAAAAGGATCCTTTACCACAGAAAGAGATCTGCCCTTTTAAAGGCTTCATGAACAGTCTTCTATATATGTAAAACCATAATATTTATTAAGGTTGCAAACAAATTGTATTTTAAATATTAATATATCAATGGAAAAACGCATTGTCTCTATAATGACCTCTAAGCATAGGCTTACAGTACAACAATCACTATAAAATTCACTGAAATCAAGGACTTTCCCTAAGGAAGCTCTTACACCCAGGTTCTTATACTACAATTTAACGCTTTGTTATTAGATTGCTTACACATGCCACTATTTTTTTGTAGACCAACATCAACATTTTTGATAATTAAACCAAAGTAAATGTGTAGCAGTATCAAATGTGATGGGTTCACATATGTGAGAGTCTGTATATAGACAAAGGTGGTGGGGGTTTTTGGTTTTGTTTTTTAAGAAAAGTTACTACTCTATGAACCTCTAAATTCATACCATCATGACGACTTTACATGGCAGTTATTCTAAGCTTCCGATGCTTTTGTAATCATTAAACCAAACACATTTGATGCATAGTAATGCCTCTTTTGGAATACTCTACAATTTAAAAGAGCAATCCCTAGACCAACTGGTGTAAACTGGTAAACAAGTCATCTTTGCACACTTCATTTTCCTCACTTCTCTCAATCCATTCACTCATGGCAGCTCCAGCAGTCACTTCCAAGAGAACATGAAGGAGACACCATACATTTGTCCTTGTAAGCTTGTGTCAGCCCATTTCTAATGTGATAACCTAGTTTGTTTGATTAAAATGCACACAAGTAGCTTTTAAAGCACATCCTACTATGGAGTTTAATCCTTTCCCAACAGAAGGGGAAGATGGTTGTTGCTGTTCACATATGCCAACACTAAAAATAATCACAATGTTTACATTTGTCTAGTATTAAAATTACTTGCACCCTATTACTTGGCAATGCTTTGTTGTTTCTTTCAGGCTTCAAAGTTTTATAGAAGTTTCTCTCTCTTACACACAAAAAGATTAGGCAAAACTAAGTACTACGGATCACATAGATTAATATACAGAGTTTGGAGGAAAGCTGCCATGACTGAGAGGAAACACGTTTGTTTATAAATAGAATACAAATTAGAGAATGGAAAAAAGAGTAAAATAAATGTTTTCTTGAATTTATTTAGTCAATCATCTGCTATGCCATGATTTCAGAGACAACTTTTCCCCGTTATATCAGTATGAAAAAGAACAAAACAGAAAGCCAAAGCCATACATCCTTTTCAAGCACTAACCAAAAATGTAAATTAATACAAATTGGTACGGAGCTTTCCTTATTTCTTGTTACTTTAATGGAAGCTCTATCATCTCACAGTGACAATATCCTTACTTATGACCTAGTTCTTTAGATAATTGAAAAGGTCTCACTTTTTTACCCCCGAAATCCCACCATATACTATTCCAGGGTTTTCTACTTGTGTATCTTCTCATTTCTGGACAAACATGTACTAGTGGAAAAACTGCTTTGTTTTCTCCCTTAGTAATGAATGCAATTCATTCAAAGCTGCTTCCCTCTTCACAGAAAGCCTGAGTTTTAACAATTTACAGCTTCGAGGAAAAAATTAGCTCAGAGTTTTAGCTGAAAAATCATGTTGTGGAATGCGATGTCAGGTTGAATCAGTCTTGCAGTCTTATGATACAATTCACCAGGAGTGACACAATCCAAAGGGACTTGGCACAATATGCATCAACTAAAAAACCTGAAACAAATTACTTTTATCAACATTATAGCTTAGACAAATGCTCTTTTAAGAATAAGAATTCACTACTTTCAAAAAAGAAAAAAGGATATATCTAAAATATTTATAAACTATATAATAATGATATATACACTAGAGACTGCTAGGGATTTTATTACTTCTCCATATCATCTACAAATTCTAGTGCAAAACTCACGCATATCCATCATCTGCCAACTGCCTCTGAACAGATGAAGCTAATGAAAATCTTACTCAGTAGAAACTTAAGTAATCCTTGCCAACACAGAGGTGCACCCCTAGTTTCTTAAATTGATTGAAAGTTGTTTCTCCAGATGGGACCGAGATAAAATATTACCTCAAATCATTCTCTGTTAATGGAGTTCCTACATACCTCATACACAAAGGCTATTTGGAATTTCCACAATGTAGTTTGCTCTGACTTCTCTTGCTATGCAAGGCTTCTTGCTCACTGATTTTTGAAACGGGAAGCCTACTTTCCTCTTATCTCTTTGTGATACTGACTGTACTTTTATAAAGGTAGCAAGCATAATGCAGAGACAAGAATAAGGTTCACAGGAGGGCTCTTCGGTCAAAACAGCAAGTTATGCATCCCTAGTTAAAAAGTTAATTGATGTATTATAACACTACCCAAATATTTCTGTTCTTTTATTTCTCCTCATGCAAAGAGTCCTTTGTGTCCTCCCTCCACTAAACGCACAATTTCTGCAATTATAAAACTCAACTGAAGCCAAATTCAAAGTTTGTATATTAGCACAAACTGTGATTCCATTGCAGGACAGTGTAATGGGCATCCAGTCAAATGTTGAGATGAATTGTGCTTGACATCTTTCAGGGACATTCTTGCACATCTGAATTGCAGAATGTGCTCTATGCCAACTTAATTCAATTGATAATAGAGGCTTCATACTGACCATGACACTTTTCACACATACAATCATTTAAGCACAATGGGATTTTCTTCATAGAACGTTTCTGGAAACATAATGACTTCGAGATTATATTAAGAATATGACACAATACAAGGTTAAAGTTTAAGTGTTATTTTTAGCTTTCTTGGGAAAAGAGCAATTTTAATGCATTTTAGCAGGTCTTTCATAATCATTCTTGAAACAATAAAGTTCCCTCCACACTGCTGAGACACTAAATGTATTCAGTAAGAGGTAGAATTTACCAGATATTTTCTGCTACGTACACTATATGTGGAAATACAGGAAACAATTGTATTTTCTATAATCTAGCTGGACACAGTGGAAAATGTCTTATTGTGTCTAGAAATACTACTTGCTATTAGCACCTCAAATGCCAGCCATAATCTACACATCTGTAATTAACCAATCAATACTTACTTTTCATAAGAAAATAACTAACCATTTTCCATATATCATCTAGAAAGAAAGCATTTAATTCTACAGAACGATATGCTTCTTAAATTGCTATCCCTAACTTTACTCCCACCTATAAATGAAAAACTAGAAACTGTACCAATATTTTATGCATTGCACTGTAAAAATTTAAAATCAGATTAGAAAACATGGTTGCCATGACACCTGAGAACCATGCTTTCATGCAAAGCAATTTAACAGATGCAAAGGAATTGAACCTTACAGCAGGCATGCTATAATTTTTAGATAAACTTAAGAAGAAGCTGTAAGGATATTTCCAGCTTAGTCTGATGGCTTCTTGTTCTGTATTTCAGGAAGCTGCACCTCTATGCCCATAACCGCTTCAAACCCTCTCTAAGGGCTGGAATGTTCCTAGGGTGAAATCCTGATGCTATTCAAGTCAATGGGGGTTTTGCCACCGACTTCAAACAAGAGAAGGTTTCCCCTTGGCTCTCTGAAGATGGATGGCAAAAAGGAACATCTAGGGAGAATAGTGGTCTCAAGCCAAGAAGGTCAGGCTAAACAGCAGTATGGCATTTCATCTTAGCTCATACAAAATGTTCACACAGCCTGTTTTTGCAACAGCTGCTTCTCTGAATCCCCTGAATTAAATTTAGGGGGAAAAGGTTCACAGATAAATTAGGTTAATTTCTATTTCACTGTACAATTGTAGGTGTTGTAGAGCTTAATTTCTTTACCCAGGGGCATCACTAAGGAGAGAGAAGAACAAAGAAACATCAGGAATACTCTGGCAAATAGGAACCAGAAATAATTGGTACTAAAAAAAGTTTTCTGTATATTTTTAGTGCCAAAACCTGGCATATTTTTGTATTGTTCTTACAGGAACATTGCATGGAGAGCTCTTTCTGACATAATTGAAATTTGATTCACAGAGACATCTGGGTTCCCCAGGAAATATCTACTCCTTTGACAACTAAGAACCACCTCGACAGACAATTAAATTACTCTTCAGAAGTCTTGGCTTCCAAATTGTTTAACACCTACTATTTTCTGTTCTGGCAGCTGAATTACTGGTCAGGAGAGCAAGATGGTCACTTTGCCAGATTTTTTTTTAATCTGGTCAAAAGACCATAAGTTCCATGCTTTTCAGAACTTAGGTCATTTCAGCATGACTAAATGTTAAAGAGGTTGTTTAAAAAAATCTGTTCCTAGCAGTTTGCTGTGTGCAAACTATGTATTTTGGCCTGTGAGCACATTAATAGCGAGAGCTGAATCTGAACATGAAATGCAGCCTCCTATTTTGCTGTGCCACCAAGAGACAGTGCTCTGCCTCCCACTGCACTTCTTCATTAGATGATTTCCACGTTCATCCAGGAGCAGATGTGGCCAACATGCAGCTAGAAAAAGGGAAAGTGGCAACAGCTTCCTTCAATGCTTCAGTGAGATTATGTAGTCTAAAAGACACGCTCCTAAAACAGACTTCTGATCATGTCGCATAGCGCAGAGGGTTTCATACAGTAACAGAATTTCAGAAAAAAGCAAGCCAACAAACAGGGAATCTGCCCCAGACAGGAGACTTGATTGCTGTTATTCTGCAGCCCAACGGGATCGCTGAGCAAGAGAAAAGGTAAAGGAGGACTTTGTAGATACTTGCAACGACACAGCACACATGTATGCACATCATGTAACACCTTCCACTTCTTTATCCTTCGCTGCTGGGGTTTAGTTTTGAAGGAATTATCTCACTTTATAACACAGAGGGTTGCCAGTGGTTTGAGTAAGGCTTTTAAGTAGCTGTAACTCTTTAAAAAACAGCACTGTAACAGACCAAAAAAAATTCACAAGAGGCCCACTCCCTCAATGAATCATTTAATTTTGCCAAGAAAAATTAACTATTGTATTAGTACAGCAGCATAATATGTTGCATCATGTTGTGAACTGCTGAGACAATATCCTGATACCAAACTTGAAGGGCCACATTTTTCGCTGCTCAGATGTTTCACCGCCTCTCCGTACAGCCAGATCCCACAGAGCCACCTTCTGCTCACTGCTTCCTTCTCCATCAGGGAGGCAGAAGGTGAGGAACAGAGACAACCACCCACAGCAACCAGCCGCTGCAGTATGTTGGGGTTCATCAGAGCACACTCGCACAGAAAGTCATCCTAATTTTAAATCCTGCTTGCTATGACTAGAATACGCATTCTTCAAGACAACTGAACACACAAGGATGACAATGCCTTTCACGACGTGCCTACTCCTGATTAAGAGGACACACAAAAACTTTGTTCTTTTGTTTCCCGGTTGCAAGGCAAGAAGAGCTGCCATCGCCACTTGTGTTTATCCCTGCAAATTCACGGAGGGGGTGCAGGAGGGGAGTCCAATGAGTGGCTGCTTTGGGAGAGCTCTTCCCTTTCTGGCCATTTTCTAGCACTTTTTTCCACTATCCTCCAGCCTGTTTGTTGTGTTGCTACTTAAAAGGCCTCAGAGCTTCTGCCAGCCAGGAACAGAGGTCCTGGGCCAGCTCCTTCCAGGCAATGCAGTGTTGAGGGACTGCTCCAGTTTCTATGCAGAACCAGCACCGACGGGACATGGAGGAGGAGATGGGGTTGTGACGGGTGTCTGATGCAAAGTCTCATTTGCAACAGGACAGGACGTTATTTGAGGTATTTAAGGCACTATAAGACTATTCCATCTCCCATGGGAGGAAAAAAAAAGGGTTATTAAAGGTTGACTTATTTAGGGATTGAACTGGAGATGAAACAAGGTTTCTTGAATTCATCAGAACAGTTGAGATGCCATTGAGACTGTTTTTTTGAAGGCACCACCTATTTTGATGTCTATTATTTTTACAGTTCTTCATAACTTCTTTTTCTTGAAAATGAAGTACTTTAGGGCAATGGAATTGCAATAATATCGAGAATTTTCTTTATTAACCTTTGATGTGCTGATTTTGGCAGTACACAACTTCTACTTGTAGCAGACAGGGAAAGTAAATGTGGTAAGTTATCAACAATGAAATGATGCCTGTCTGCAGTCCATGCATTTCTTTGTACTAAAGCATCTATCTGTGTACTTCGCTCAAGCCTCTACTGTTTCTATAGATAAGAACAAGGCTCAGCCTTACATTTCTGGTTCTAATTAATAATGTTATAACAGTGAGATACTTGATTTTTAGGGGGAAGCAATAAACATTTCAATTTCTACTCTCCTTTTTCTTGTTACCAGTCAGCCTACTCAGAAAAGTTATTTAAGGTTCAAACTGTTTAATTCCACTTTGAAGAATGCATTCAACAGCACTTAAGAAGTGATACCATTAGCTATTCATTTTATCCAATACTTTTCTTATTAACAATAATCTATTATAGTGCATAATGATTATTAAAATCTAAGCAATAGGAGCTTTAGAATAAATGAACTGGCACACTTCACTAACCTTGAAACCTGCTTGATAGATTAAATTTTTTTTTTTTTGCCATGAATGCTTCGGTCACTTCACTTCCCTTATATTCTTCATATCTGAATTGTATTTCCTACTTTCCCCTCGTATACTTGATTCAATTCAAATAAGCCAAATAATTTTGAAAACACTGAACCGAGTTTTCCTACTTTTAGGTCATCAACAATGGGTTCATGTACTTGCACTGAGGTTCTCAAAGCTTCTCTACTGAACATACAAAATCTACAC
>VZSC01010775.1:518628-551602 GCA_013398225.1 Steatornis caripensis
AAATCTACACTCATGTAGAAATTGAGAAATTTGTAACATTTATCTAGGTGGTACATTTTAAAAGATTATCTAAACAAATCTACTACTCATTTACTTAGCCCTGATTTTAATGCTGACCTCTAAGTTTAAAAATTAGTAATTTAGGGTATTTGAGGTATCATAGGTATAGAACATTGTGCTTAGTAATGACAGTATACTCTGAATTGTGACAAGTCTGGAATGAAAAACTTCTATTCCAAGAAAAACTGTTTTTCTATTAGAAAAAAGGGGAAAAGGGGGGAAACCCCAACACACCAGGAAACAACTTGCAAGATGATACTACCAAGAACTTACAATTTACAGGGCACAGAAGAGAGATATTAGAAAGAAGATTAAAAAGGATAGATACAATACAGTGATAAAAGAAAAGAAAAACGGGAAGAAATGTAACAGAACTGGTAATAAATACATGTGTATATGATTTGTGTACACACAATAAAAATTACATAAAAGTCAACATTAAAAAAGGGTACTTGAAACAAGATAACAAGCAAAATCAGTGTAAAGCCAGTTTAAGTCCAAAATAAAAAGAAAAGGAATAAAATAAAAATCAATAATATTAAAAGGATTAAAAATAACAGGCCATGTGTATAAACCATTTCCTTTTTTATTTTTTCAAATTGACTTTAACATCTGGAGCAAACAACACAGGTCACAGTGCTGCAGGTGGCTGCACAGCAATTTTTTCCTATAAGGAAAGCTTTCAAATTTCTTATTTTAGCCCATTAGTAAAACAAACGGTTTGATCAGAGATGAGCACAAAAGTCTTTGACATTGTGAACCTGCATAGAATGCACTGGTGTTCAGTAGCCAGTACACAGATTTTCAGTTCACAAGCAGGTCTGGTGTGTTTATTAGGAGATAATTGTTATACTACATGCAGACAGATAAAGGACCGAAATTCATTCCTGCAGGAAGATGGAACAGTCATGTTTGCAGGGAAAAGAGGCCTTTGGACTCTTATCCTAATACACTACTCATACCCCTAAATTAGTGTATTCTTGCAAATGCAATTGGCTTTTCTTGCAAAGCAGGGGAATAGCTAAAAGCAATAGATCCAGGTAGTCAGAATCTGTCATCTTTTCCCATTGTTGCTCTTCCAGCTTCTCTGGCTGCTACTTCCAAGCTCTGGTGCATACCAGTGTGTAAGAGAAATGCACAAAGCATGAAGTGTACAAGACAATAACCCTGTTCTGCTCCCTCTCTTCCATGTAGCAGCAGCATCTGTGGGTCCAGCAGACGTCAGGGCCTTTGGCGATTACAAGAGGTTATAGGATGAGAATGGTTGTTTTGACAAAGGCGGCAGAAAAGAAATCATAGGAGGAAGGGCCAGGGCTCGTATTTAAAGACTACAGTTCTTCAGATATTGTTATGTTAGAGGATATAATTATTCCCTCATGTTCAGAGATCCACATTCTGCCATGGAAATAAATTCCCCTTTTATTTTATGCTAAGCCCCAACTTATTTTCAAGGCCACATAGGTAGCTGATTCCTGGCACTATCTGTCCAAACAATGACTAATTGTTACTGGCTTCCCAGATGGTCATTCTAATAACTCTAGAAGGGCAACCAACCCAGCAATCAGGTTTCATTTAGTTGAAGACAGCACAACAGCTGTCTTTTTCTTCCCTACACACTCAAGCAGAGCTTTGTTGTTCCAGTACTCTCTTGAGCATGCAGCAAATAAAGCTCCAATGAGCTAGAAAGTTCTGCTTTAGATGATGCTTTACCAAGTTCTCACCCCCTTCTCCTCCTTCCACATTACTCTGCATTTCTGCCCACTAGAGTTGCACAGTAACTTTCAGTGGGGGAAGTGGCTTAAATGCACATGCTGTCTCCAGGCTATTCAAAGCATTTGAGTTCAAAGGCAAGCATATTATGAGAGAGTATCCAAAAAAAAAAAATCACACAGAAAGCAGTAACAGAGTCTCTGCAAGCTGACAATTCAGTTCAGTTAGTTCTCACCCAGCTCAGGACGAGCTGGTTGGTTCCCAAAACTGACAGCATGGGGCCTGGTAAAAAAGCCAAGTAGTATCTCAGGTATGTAATTATTAACAAAGTCAGGATTCAAATTGCAGCAGCCTCACAGAAGTTGGGATACCAAGCATGGACATAAGAGCATTTTTAACTAAGCGTGAATTGCCGTGGATTCTTCTAAGCTGTATCCATCAGGGCCAGAAAAACTCAAAACCTAATCCAATTAGGTTGCCTCTACCACAATACATTTACAGGGACAAGAAGGGCATTGATCTTGTCTGTTGCTGCAGCTCCTGGTATCATTCTGCAAGAAAGGCATAGATAGCTCAAATGGATAGGCTTTCCCTAAGGAATATTACAGCAACGGAAAACAAGGGACATCAAACCTTTTCCCTGATACAAACTGTTCTGGCTTCAAGGCCAAATAAGTCAGAGGAATCTTTGAGGCGGAGACAGTTTGGCACACGCTCTGGTATAAACACTGAAAACTGGGATGATGTTCCCCTGAACTGCTTTGGCCACAGCAGAATTCAAACTCTTTAAACTGTGTTTGCACTTAAGCAGAAAATGATTTATATCCTAAATACATCTTCTGGATGTGTTATGGTCTCTGACTTCCAGACTGGAAGCACTTTAGCAAAGTGATAATCTCACAAAGCTATCAGCTACTGAGTCTAACATTATCTCAGGTGAGAAATCTCAGCTCCACCACAGAGTTTTAATTTGTCGCATTTCCTTCCTTGGCTTTCCAGTCTCGTCTTTTAGACAACATATTTTAGTCCCATATTAGCCCAGGAGCAGCAGGCTTAATAGACTACACGCATAGCAGGAGACACAAGATACACACCTCAGAACTGAGAGAAGCGGAGCTTGTTCACAGGTACAATTTAACAGAGGCTTGCCAGCAATCCCAGTCATCATCACATTGCACTACTTTAACCAAAGAGCCAGTTTCCTAGCAGTGCTGGCAACAAAAGCCCTTGCTGGCTGGCTTCCTCCCATGGCTAGGATTTGGATTACCCTGCAAGTCCTGTAACAGCAGAGTTCCTCTACTAATCACATAATGCAGCTCTACCATTAGAAACCATTCCCCGTAACAAGTCTCATGTGACCTACCCTACATTAGCCATTTGCAGAACAATTACAATGGTAAATGCTACAAATAGCTAATCCCAGTACACAGTTTCCTCACTGTTTCTTTTCCTCCCTAAAAATGTCAGATCAGTGAAGTCAAGACTCACAACAAAATTCCATAGCACTTCCTTCACTGCAGTTTTTAATTGCAATCGTGTTGGAAATACAACAACGACATGACAAATTGTTTCTGAAATCCTTTCACTGTGAATACAATACTAAATACAAAGAGATTCATAATCTCTTGGTAAAAAAAGAAAAAGACTAGAAAAAGTTGCTTGTATATCTGAAGGGAACAGATTACTTTAAATTTCTGAATTAAGTTGCAGCCTTTTTTTTTTGCTAGTAAATCACATTCCAGCTAGACACAATTTCTGCAGATGGTCTGTTTCAACTGCTTTTTATGAACTACATAGCTTTTATACACATACTTTTTATGTATAGCATTTCCTATGAAACCACATAGGTATATAATGCTTGCTTACCAGAATCGTGATATCCTAAAGTATCTGAAATTTGGGGATTCAGAAATCATTCCCCACTTTTCCAGCAATTACCCAAGAATTATGAATAGATTTACTATGACTCCATGACTCTCAGTTCAACTAAAAAACGTTCACTACTCTGTGCTTTCCTTTCCAATTGGCATCTTTATACAAATATCATTGGTGCTGAAGTTTCTGAATGTGGGTCTGAAGAGTGCTTCAGTCATGTGGACCTCAGGTGGGGAGGAGAACACAACCCAAGGGCATATGGATTTTCATCACAACTGGAACTGAATGGGAAATCTTCAACTTAGAATATGAATGTCTACTGGCTGGACTAAGAGTTTAAACTATTAGCACAGGAATGCAAAGATTCAGCACCTCTGTAGCCTAGGCATAGAAAGGGCATTTAACATACTGTAGTAAATAGCTGTGCTTAGGGAGACTGTTAATGCCCAATAAATAGTCATTTCTTTAAAAACATCTCCAAGTAGGAGCCTAACTCAAGCCAAACATATCTGGATCTGAATATGAACATAGCCTAATAAAGCATTTTTATTTTTAAATTATACATTGCATTCAGGATTGTAAAATACATCAAAAATTTGCTTTGTTAGCTTGGATTAATATTTTAAAGCTGGAAGTATGACAAGGAGACAAAAGGAGTATTGTAGCAGATTAAACTGAAACCACCCTTGCGACATTAAAATAGCATTTAGAAATAAAGGGACAGCTGTTAACAGGATGAAATGAAGTTAGAAGAAATAAAACAACTACATGATGTCTTGATAGCCGGATGTATACACTCCAACACCACAGATCTCTCTTTGTACAATATTTATATTTGTTTCTTAGTAAGATTAACTGTTCTTATTATTCATTTGCATTTATGACTCAGTTCAGAACAGTGCTCAGACCCCCTCCACATCTGAGTTTTGCCTCTAAGCGAGATAGGAGAAGAAAAAACAACACCTGTGCCCTGCAAAAGGACAGAGTGTTCTTGCAGAATATACACTAATGAGAGGTCAGGCCACTTTTTTTCTTTGCTTCTGAGAAATAGTCTGAGTGTGATATGTTCTCTAATTTTACTTCCACAACAAAAAAAGTTAAGGCTCCTTTGGATAAGTATTCTACCCTGCGAGTGTACCTGACTGCCCAAGGGAATCCTCTAAACAGCAGCACAAGCTAAGGACAGCTCACAGCACAGAGGCTGCAAATCCAGTAAAAGCCAGCGCAGAGACATATAACTGCCAGCCACAGAGGAAAATTAACGTATTTTTCTGAAATGTAGTTAGGTCACATTTTTTGCCAGCTTGCTAGATAACTGGTTTGATTTGAGGACTAGCAGTTCATCCATGCAGCTTCCTCAAAGTAAGTACCTTAAATCCTATGCACATTATGTGTGGGTGAGGTAAACAACAACAAAAAAGTCTTATTGTCACAGGAAGAAAACCTGAGAAGATCTTGCCTGCTTCCCCCAGCTCAATCTGAAGAGCAAGCACAGGGAAGACACCTTCTTAAAGGTGCCCATAACTCACGAGAACCTGCAAATGGCCCTGACATTCATCATACAAAATATTCGACAAACAGCCACTGGAGATTCACACGAGGCATATGCTTGCTTCTGTAATCGCTGCTAAATCTTAGGAATTGATTATTTTTCCATAGCGGAGTCCTAACACCACACAGCTGACAGCATTATCACTAAGCCTCCTCAACGCATGGAATTACTACTCCGGTACTGCAGTTCTCCGGGGATTTTACCATAGGAAGAAGAGAATCGCCTATTCTCTGTCAGCCTTGGGGAGTGCTCCTGTCCGAGCAGCTGGCTGACAGTGGGGAGGTGAAGATGGCCTCCTCATCTCTTCCTTCTATCTCCAGCAAAGAGAAACGGGCACAGCTTGTAGAGGGGAGCAGGTTGTCCTTAGCACAGCACCAGGGTAAATACTCACTAGCTGTGAAGCATTACGGGTACCTTCCTGTGCTAAGCGTGTTATCACAGGTGGTCATTACCCTCACAGCAACAAGACAGACTAGTCTGGAGAGCTCCACAAAAAAAGTTACAAACTGAGAAGCGTGAGGCTGTGTAGCCAAGGGCTGCACTCACCACTGGGTCGCAACCACCACCCCTGGTGCACCTATGTTGTAAGCTGGTCATATCCTCTCCCAGTGCTGGGGTGCTTGGGAGGGTGGCTGCACTGCCTCTGTGTGTGCCCTGCACTACAGCTGGGACAGAATATTTTGCAGAGAAGAAAAGTGTGACAAGACATGAATAATTTTAACATTTTAAAATAGTTAAGGGCCTCAATTCCATGTCTAGCTGTACAATAAGACAAGACATTGTTTAAAATACTTCAGGCTTTTATCTGTTCCCAGTCATCCATATTTTATTCAAGCAGTACAGGGGGATTGGCTTATATCCTCTAATTCACAGTAAAAGAGATTCTATTCTGTCTCTGGTAACATTTCATCAGTTTACCCTTCAGAAACATACCATTTTATCTGCTTGCAAAATTACTACTTAGAATATTGATCCATGCAGGCAGTGTTTTGCTCTGAACTTATTCATTAGAAAAGGATTAAGGTGGGCAACAGAAAAAAAACCCACCACACTTTGGAGTATATAAGCAGTGTGTTAGAAATTAAGCACCACAAAAGTGACTCATAGGGTAGAACAGATCAATGGTAAAATTCAAATGAATGCACTTGCAGCTAACAAGTGATCCAGAGATGCTCATTCTCACTGCAGGGCAAGTGTTATGTTATAAAGAAAACAAACCAAAAAAGAATTTATCATACTGTTCTTCACTTGAAGCAAAGTGTGAATACATGATAAGAAAAATGTATAAAGTTGAAAAATAAGATTAATGTAAAACAATTTTGCTTTGCTTTTTTGTCCTCCTGCTCACAGTGAGGCAATGCTCTACAAATTATTAGCCCAATATAAAACAAGAAAAGTTTCAAGAGAAATCTCTAGAGAAGTCTTGGAGGCAGAATGTGGAAAAAACCCCAAACCAAACCAACCTGATTTCCTGCCTCGTACCTTGCTGGCCCAGTACTGCCTGCAACATGCTGCCTCAGACAATAACTAGCAGGAGCTACACTTCATTACTGCTGCCATGAGTAGGAAATATGCCTATATGCTAAGAGACCCTTATGTTTTCACTACCTTACACTCCTTAAAACAAAGGACAGGTCTGAACATATGTTCGCATACAGCCAGAAGCCCAATCTCAGGATAGGTCTGGCACAAAAGAAAACCTGCACAAGAACCTTTTCATAGGATGTTCCACATCCAAATAGACAGAATCCTAAACCATGACCTTTGATTTAAAATAAACCAACCAATCCACCCTAATTTATTATTAACAGGGAGAAGAACAGGTGAGAATTGCACAGAATCACATGCCCAATGGCTGAGGTCAGAAGGCACCTCTGGAGGTCATCTAGTCCCACTCACCGCTCAAGCAAGGACAGCCACAGTAGGTTGTCCAGGACCATGTCCAGTCAGAGTTCGAGTATCTCCAACCATGGAGACTCCACAACCTCTCTGAGCAACTGGTTCCAGTGTTTGATCAGGAAATCTGAGCAGTTGAGAGCCTGTGCCAAACCTCTCTTGGTCTGTAGGTCAGGAAGACCTTTCAGGGCACCCTCCAGCATGCTGCTAAGCTCGGACTATCCCCGGCTTAGCTGGTGCAGATGAGAGCAGCCTTAAGGCGGTTTTAATTACACCATGGGATAAACAAGCTACCAGCTATCCCAAGGCTTGGGAGTCATAAAAGTGGTTTACAGTTCCTGGGGTTTTTTAATATATTTTTATACTGCCTCCACTACAGGTGAGGACTGGTTCTGCTTTTGGATATGCTGTAGGACAATCTGGATTTGAGCAACGGGCACAAACTGGAGCACAGGAAGTTCCACCGAACATGAGGAAGAACTTTACTGTGAGGGTAACAGAGCCCTGGCACATGCTGCCCAGAGAGGCCCTGGAGTCTCCTTCTCTGGCGATATTCAAAACCCGCCTGGACACGTTCCTGTGCAACCTGTTCCAGGCATACCGGCTTTAGCAGGGGGGTTGGACTGGATGATCTCTAGAGGTCCCTTCCAACCCCTACCATTCTGTGATTCTGTGGATGCATCTTTTTGAACACTGATATTAATGTTTGGAACTGTTTTTCTCAACGTTTCTCAGCAAGTGTTTGCCAAAACAGGAACGATTAAATATCTGGGTAAAGCCTCCTGTTTACCTGAGAAATTACTTCATGACAGACACGGATTCTAAAAGCTTGATGTTTTTCTGAAAATGTATGCAACAGTTACTGTATGTTTTAAGGGAAAAATTTATACATTAGGATAGGATGGTGTGCGAATTTTTCCCCACCATTTCAGTGCCACGGTCCTGCCACATAGTTTGGGAAGTAATTTGTTACTGGTTGATAGCCTAATGTATGTGTGACATGCACATTATTCCATTTTGGGCACATGAATCTCACTGACTCAGTGTCTGCATGAATAAGGAACACATGATAAACATGACAGGTTTTTGGACATATTTTCTAAACACGATTGACAGAGTTGTTCTTTGTTATTTTCAGATTAAGCTCTTTTTCTTCAACTGTGTTAGAAACAAACATTAGAGACAAAATGAATCCCAGACTTTTCTGACTGTATCTGCTTTCTTCCATTCAATGATAATAAAGAAGTGCTTCCTTTAGGGTCTTATTCTACCTTGATGGTTTCCAGTATTATGTTTCATGTCATGTCTAGTTGTCTCAAAATTATTCAAAAGGATTTTCATAAAAACCAAAACAAGCTGAACTATTTCCAAGTGTGAAAAAAGAATTTGAGTTGACTATCTTGTAAGCAATTACACAAAGCAGTTCTAATATGTAAATATAACTATGTAAATTATTTGCAAATTCTGTACTATAGATGTGAAGTAAAAATAAACACACTTATAAAATGCTAGATGTAGGATTACAGCTCAGAGGGGGACCATTTTGGTTGTCCATGCTTTATGTCCACAAAGTCAAGAATTATTCCCACATCATGCCCAGACCCCTTGATTCAATTTGCACATGCTTCATTGCAACATAATGCAGAATCTCCAGCATCTCTAGATACTGTGGAAGCTGCATCATCAAGTCATTAACTAATTCTGGGTCATCACATTTAATCCCAATCAGTAACCATATTGTATCATCCCTTCCAGAACTGTATTTCATCATTTCAAAAAATGCTTTACTTTGAACCAGAATTTTTCTAGAGCCAGTTGTCATTTGTTAGACCATGTTCTTTTGCATCACAACTGAAGAATATTTTTCTTATCAAAAATTATTTCCCCAGTATTTTTTTCCAGAGGCAGATATTTTCTTATTTAATCGTCAGTGTCTGATGTAGATTATAGATCATTCGTACAACTATACATAATACAATAAACAGTTTAAGTATGAACATTAGTATGAAACAAAATGCTAGGTGCAAGCATCCCCAAAATGTATATGGTTCAAAAGTCTGAGGAAGCATTATAAATGCTCTGCTGGCTGTTACTGATCTCTATTCATTTCCTTTCAGGCAGAATACCTTAATTATAGTTACTGAGCAAGAGACACTTACAAGAGGAGGATAAGAAACTAAATGAACAGGCTTGATTAGTACATGCACTATAACATACAAGAAACAACAATTTAGATAAAGCTGAAGGGAAACCATAGCAATGCTGTTACACAATATTTGTGTCCCCTGGTTTTCTGCATGACTGGAATTGTCATGGAATACTATATCCTGATTATCCCCAATTTTTAATGTTTAATTTACTTTTGAAGGGGCACAAACAAACCCAGTGTAAGCCAACAGTTTGTAATAACACCACAGTTTGTCCATATAAACAAACTATGCCCATATGTATTTTTAAAGCTGATAATAACATAGCAAATACATTAAAGAAAATCTAAATGAAGGTCAGATTTCCTCTGGGCATCATGATGTAAACACACTTGTTCTGCATCACAACTAATACACTTGATCAACATTCAACCTTTAAAGTGTCTTGAACAAAGTTTCTTTCAGAACGATCAGCAGCAATCACACTGTGGGTTGCTGCTTAAAAGCTTTTACAAGTGTGTTCACACTAGGTTTCACGTGGCTTAAATACTTGCTATGCTTACCTTAGAAATTTAGTGATACTGCTAAATACCTGCCACAGATGTTTTGGTAACTCTGAAGCTGGTTATGCATAGAGAACAGGTAAGCTTTCATGGACTGATGCTAGAACACTGCTTAGCAAGAAGATTTTTGTAGGAATTTGTCACAGTTTAAAGCTGGGCTGGCTATTAAATGGACGACAGACACTCTTTGTTAACCCCCTCCCTCCTCAAAAGGGGGCAAGGGAAAAGGGAAAGAGACTTACGGGTTGGAAAGATTAAAACAGCTTTAATCTAACTACAATATTAATGTATTAAAATAATAAAAAGATCAATAATGAAATATATACAAAACCAATATCGAGCTCCCCCCTCCCTGATGACGAATCCGTCACCCGGACGCTGTGGAGCATGCCCGAGGGAAGTTGCAGAGTGCACTCACCAGCAGGCAGGAACTGGATTCAGGAACGCTCAGATCAGGATCAGAGGCAGAATATTCAGGCAGAATCATCCTCCTCCGACACTTGAGCAAGGAGCTGGGCAGATCTGCAGAGAAGTATCCTGCCACATTGCTAGGACTTCCCTACCACCCCGTGCTGGACTTAAATAGGCTCCTGGGCCACAGGTGTGGGCAGAAGCACCAGGTGAGGCTGTTTAGGGCCTTTACAGCCCATCAGTGCCCTCAGGCCCTGGACATAAAAGAAGTAGGAGAAACCCTTGTGATCCCTCAGATTTATACTGAGCATGAGATGGAATACTGCATTGGGTCAAACCAGACAGAATTAAACAGCAGCACTAGGCTAAGCAATTACAGAAGAAAACCTGACATCTAATAAAAGAAATAGAGATCTGGATTTCTACATTTCAAAACTACAGATCCAAGTATTATGCTGACAGTAAAGTAAAATCTGCAAATGATCAACTCCCTGATTATAACAACATCATCCGAACTACATGCACATTACTGAGACACTTACTGTGCCCCCAGACAGGAATATGAGAGTTTTCTGACAATTGTGTTTGACTTCCCTTGACACACACTGAATCTGATGCCCTGGTTCTTTTTACATTGCATAGGGTGTTATATGTGCAAATACAAATACCAATGTAGTGCTTTTACAGCTAGCCTTGAATCTAATCCTAAAGTATCTCCTTGTTCAAGATAGTAACAAAATACTCCTTCAGAGACCAAACATGCTGTCATCCTGCAGCCTGCTACTAAGATTTGCCAAGCTATGTTGACTTCAAATAAGCACTCACTCGCTCTGTACTGATATAAAAGCAGAATTTAGCTGTGATATTGCTGCTGTTGGCTCCTACTGTAGTGCATAAAAATTATAGATCAATTTGCAGAACACTTGCAGAGACAGACTGAAGAACTGAGCATGAAATACCCCCAGAAAACATGACAATTCCTCAAATATTTTAAAAGTGCACAGAAAGATAAATAACATTTGTGTAATATTAAGTAATGATTTAAACATAGTTCGATTTAAACAATAAAGCTAGAACTCTGGTATGGAGAAACTTCTTTATAAAAGGGGAGGGTGTGCTCCTGGAAGAGAGCTGTCCTCAAAAGTGCTATTAATTCAGCTATAAAAATCTTTTTGCTTTTAATGATAATAGCTGTAGCAATACCAGTCCCTTTTGTACTTAAACTATTAAAAAAGGGGGAAGAATATTCATAAACTTAAAATGTCAAAATCAAAATCTTGACCACAAATGGCAGCAACACTAAATACTCCCCAAAACTTAGCTTGGCCTTGCCATTTTGTTCATGATAACCAGGTGCTATGGGAACAATTACAGAGTCCATAATCCAAAGGTGCAATTATACAGGAAGATGATATATTTCATTCATGCTGTCTAAAACCAACTTTATATAGCATCAGTTATCCTAAGCATTCATCCATCACCGCAGTGACAGTCGCCTCCACAACAGAGCAAACACTCCACATTGTAAAACAATTAATAACTTTTCTGCACAAGGAAACTTTTGCTGAATGTAAGTGACCCAAGCTGGAAGTTTGCCAGCACACTGGGTTAATAACTGCTTCTCTAACAAAAAAATCTTCCATGAGAATTTTAATGACTGGAGGTGGTCAGGGCTTTGGTTTTGACTTTGCGTCTTAAAGCCTGCACCGCCAGCCACTCTGTGTCTTCTGTAGTGACGTTGTGACTCTCAGTAGTACTGGCAGGAGAGTGAAGTCTGTCCGACTCATAGACATATAACAAAGGTTACAGTTACAGCTCCCTTGTTAAACACGAAGCCACTAGGTCCCAAGGGTATTTTTACACCCCTTAGTGCCATATGTTGACATTCATTTCAGATGTTACTTAGAAGGCTATGCTTCTTGAAATATCATAACTGTATTTAGATATTACAAAGCCAAATGCTAAGAGGGACCAGTTAAAAATCAGTTTCTTTGACAAGATCACAATCAGCACAAAAAAACAGTTTTGGTCACCTTTCCATTACTGCATTGCCCAGTATGTAGAAAAGGCTGCTCCAGCTACCCATGAATTTCTCCTTCTAATGTGACTATACTTATTGAAGTAATCCGTAAGAATATAATAAATGTCACAACTGTGTGGCACCGTATTCTTGTAATGTTTGTTACACAGTAAATTGCAACATAAAACTTGCTTATATACCAAATTCTGTAGTAACAACCAAAAATACTCAGCACTTGCTTGAATAAACCTCCTTAGGTACTTTATTCCACAAGTCTGAAAAACCTTAATTAACAAAGTTATATTTGTTGGTTAAATCATCAATAATCCAGCTCTAAACCCAGCAATTGTTGTTTTCACTCAATACTTGTCTGAAATCTCTTCTTTTACTTTTGCCTGTAACATCCTCATTGGTTTTTGTACATCCACTCTTCTGAGGGGTACAGACAGTAAAAGGTTTTAAGTGTTATGATGCTGTAATTGTTAATTATTACATAATTTTCCATGGCTAGAAAATTAAAATTGTCATAAACTGTTGTAGGGACTTATTATTCTTCCAGTTACTCTAAACCAGCAGTCAAATGCACTAGCCATTTGCTTTTAAGATTCAGGGATATATTTTGAAAATTAAGGCAAATATCAAAGATGACAGATCCCTTCCCTTCCCCTCTCGAAAATCTGGACATTTATTCCCCCCCACTCCACCTACTGGACTGCTTTTGGCTCTGCCTGTCAGTTTGAAGAGCCTCCTCTAAAACATCGCTCTTCTTGACTCTTCCTCACCAGCCCTCTCCTACAGCTTCCTTCTACCAAAGGGTATCAGGTAAAGTGCCTCTGCCCCCCTTCCCTTTCGGCAGTTCGATGAATAACACTGCATGAAGGGGAATGATGGCAAAGTACACGAAAGTACTTGATTCTCGCCTTTTACGTACAAGCTATGCTCAGAATAATGGAGAAGAGCAAGGAAAAACACCTTTCCCATTTTAATAGAATATAAAATCAGCAAGTAATAAAATAACAGTTCAAAGTGAAGGTTTACCAAAGAAACTGTAGCTCATGTATCATCTCTTTGTGGTTGCTCTCAGTGTGTCCGTGATGCACCCTGTGCTGTAAATGATAAATGGCCTAAAACTGACCTCTCCTAGGAGCCGGCTACAATAGCACCTCCAAATGCCACTGTAAGAAAATGCTGTCTGCTTAATATTTCCTCCCAGCTGCTTCATGTCATTTTTGGAGTAAGACGATTTTCTTTACAGGAGCCACCTCAAGTGCTAAGCAATTTTGTTATAAATGAGGTAACAGAAGAGAATGAACCTCACTGACAATTTCATGCCTTTTTTTATTTTTTAAAGTGTTTCAAGCCATAGCTCCCCAGAGGAGGTAAACACCTTACTATGTAACTTTAGAAAACATCAAAGCTGTAAAGTTTCATTAGCAGGACCTAGAGGTTCCGAATCCAGTGGGCCCCAGTTGGGTTTTTTGGAGGCGTGTCTCACTTGCTCCCCCTCCCTGCGATTACCATCTAGATCACAGCTTCCTCATATTGCCCCACTTCAGTGTTTTAACTCCTGCTACTTTGTTCTCTGGTCTACTGTGCTATAGCCTGCTGCTGTCACACCTCTCTTGGACCATTCCTCAGCGTCCCTGCCACTGTCTGCTTGAACTATCTCAACTCATGCTTCTTGGTTCTTCACCTCCAGAGTGTTTGTTATCTGGGACTGATTTTGAATGTGGGCTCACCTCATCATGGTCAGACACCCCAAAATCAATGGCAGTCTCGTTTCAACCTCGTTCTCACTAAGATTTCATTGCCCAGGAAGTTCTGCAGCAATTTCACAATTCTAGGACAAATTGCAGATTCTTATATGAATTAAATAGTGTCCTTTCTTTAAGGTGAGAAGCAGGTGCTCTACCTGATTATATGACTTTTGTTCAATGGAGAAGACTGTGAAACTTCATGATCCTGAATCCTAATTCCTTTTGGATGTCAGGCAGAAATACTGCAGAGAAGAAGCACAAGGCCTTGACACTACGAGTAGGTCACATTCCTGGTCTAGACTCTACCTATGAAGATCAGAGTAAAAGTTTATAGATGCTCATTTTCTTAGACAGGAGTTCATCCAAACAGTCAGTATTCAATATTTAACATCTCCCCCTCCCCCCTCCAAATTTACACTGAGGTTGAAGGACTGCTTTAAGTAAAATATTGATGTGCATAATGTTGGAACCACCTGCTCAGTGAAAGGGAATAAAAAATAAAAAAATATTGATATGTTGAGCCTTAAACACCATTGTTTCTTGTTGGCTTCTTTTATGTCTGAAGTTTTGTTCTCTAGAATACCCATAGGCTGTAACTTCTTTGTATAATATACTACTATCTTTCTTCTGCTTTTGGAATTTTTTCAACTGATTTGGGAGAAAGGCAAGTTTTAATGATTTTTCTTTTTTTTGCCCTAAAGAAATTTTTTTTCCTACCTTCAATTAAACATTCTAAAGATCCAAACTCTCTTTGATGTGCTTATTTACCCAATATTTACTTGTTTGTTCACATCCTGTTGAAATTAAGATTAGTTAAATAATTCCTAATTTCTTCTTCATCCATCAACGCATAGGAATTAAAAAAAAAATCTTTTTCTCATCCTTTATAAAATAGCCTTTAGAACCAGATTCCTTTATGTCTTCGAAAAAAAGCATTTGGCAGTACCCACCTAATGAAATCTTGCCATTAATTGTTACAGTCTAAACATTAGAAACGTCTCACTTATCATATTCAATATGAAATAAATACCAACAGTCTGCATGTGTGCCGAAAAACACCAATGACACAGTTGGCTTAAGGCTGCAATTAAACCCACCATACATTACTTCCTGCAGATGTGATTCTTTTTGATGAATAGGAAAAAAAATTAAGGGAGATTGAGAAGGAGCAAGACAGCCAACAGATAAAACCATTCTCATTTGGGCACAGACCTTGCAATTATATCAGCATTATTGAACCAGATAATGCTTCTTTAATGCTTATGTTTCCTTTCTCCTTTGTTTTTCTTCCTTTTTTTTGGAGGGGGGTGCTCCCTGTGTTTCTCAACCTTCCCCTTTGCTTTCGTACTCCTGCTTTCAACAGTGAGCACATCTTTCAGCTGTGTGACAAAAGCACAGGTATATCACAAAATCCTTTCACATAATGGAGGGCAAAGGTCAGAGAAAAAGATACATTGCTGACAATATTTCATGGGTCATTGCTATCACATCAAAGTTTTAAATTTCTAAATGAGTTAAGTAAACACATTTAACTTTCAGACAAAAGCCAGGCAGTTATAAAACCCTCAAGTTTTGAAACTAAGGCAAAGTAACCTCCCTAGCTGCAAATGCGTAATAGTAAAGACAAAGACCTGCATAAGGATTAGCAAGATGAGGATCAAATGCTCTCAGTTGATTGCATAAGGAAAACACAGAACAGAGATGAACGTCTATAACCTACTGAACCTATGTTTTTGCTTTATGCATGCTAAGGTTATTTCTATTCTGCTTTAAAAGACTTTATAACAAAGAACTTAAAATGCTTGAATACCTATGATTTTGTACATAGAACCTATAACATTATAAAAGAACTAATGTGCAGGCTGAACAGGTAAAAGGGCAAAAATAAAATAAATTGGTCTAGCAACATTTAAATGATGGCAAATGTAAGTTTAACATAAAACCGTATTAGAACAATTGAGAATCATGAGAGGCTGATTTATTATTTATATAGCACACTAAAAGTTATCTGTAAAGGAAATTGTGTAATATGCAGTAAATTAGACAAAGCTGCACTATAAATTGGGATTAAATCTTAAACTGATTTTAATATTTAATATGCTATCATGACTCACATTTTCAATAACGGTTGTTCAAAGTTCAGGCAGAAGCTTGAAAGCAGACAGAGGAGGATGAGTTGCAAAACCTCGCCTCTTGGTGATACAAATTAAATCAGATCATCGCTTAATTGCCAAAACCAGAGAAAACTAGCACATACCCTCTGTTGAGGACGTGGTCCAAAACTCACCATAGAGATTGGAAAACCTCCCATTAAACTTAGAGTTGAGATCACAGTAACTGCAAGTTACGTAACCATTAGGGCTAGATAAATTATATTACACATGAATAAAATAATTACAAATTCACTTGGTGTATTTTTAATGATTGTCTCAGTGGAACACTGGCAAAATTCATCCTTTGATGGAAGCAAAAATGGCATGTTAAAAAAAACAAATCCCAGAGAAGCATGTGGAATGATGCTGTTTGACTTCAACAAAGTCAGAGCTGAAGTTCAAGTGCCCATTTGGATTTCAAACTACGCACTTAAGTAAGCAATATCAGGGCACGAAATGACATAGTTATATTTTTTGTAAGTGCACTGAGTGTGAGAAGATAGGTTCTTGTATATACTAGAATGCATTGCACAAGTGAAAACTAGTTTATTTATGGAGTTTTACTTATGGCCATATGGAATGCTGATTTGAACGGCTTTGATCTGCATGGCTTAGTCCTGCCTCAGACATCAAATATTTGCACTATTGTGAAAGAACAATTGTCTCACTTATGGTCTATGGCCTTAATGTACTGTGCAAAGAAAATAAATCAAAGTCCTTGACCGAAAAGGTTTATAACTGAAGATGTCAAACAGCAGATAAACAAAACCAGGGACAGTTCAAGGAAACTATGACACAGCTTTGGTCAGCAATTTAGTCAGTGGTCTCAGCACATTGACAGTCTAACTCCTGTCAGGAGAGCTTTAAAGGAGAAAATGTTTTTGTTTTGTTGAGGGTTATAGAGTGTCAAGGGCAGCATGGAAAAGGCACCAAAATACTGCAAGTAGTCTCTGGGGGCGGTGGTCAGGCTGGGCAGAGAAGTCAAGCTACTGCTGCTTCCTAGAAGACGACAGGAAAAGTGGGATATGGCTTTACAGAGGGAAAATTATTAACACTTGTTTCAGTGAAGTAGGAGAACACAATCACAAAACCTAGGGTATGATTTCAGCAGCAACAGTCTGAATGGAAATGAGTGGGTGATGTTAATATTGGTAAATATCAGAGAAAAGGATGTTGCACTAATAATCAAGACATGAAATGATACTTTATCTGCACAATACTTGTGGATTACTAAGAAAAGTCATATCGTAGGGGTGGTTTATGGAAAGAATTTCAAAACATATTTATAACTGTGTGTAAAAATACAGAAAAGTCAGGGTAAAAATACCACATAATCCAACTCTCCTCTGACATATTAAAATGTCATATGTCTAAATGTATCTATGGATCAATATGCTGAATCACAATTCGACCAGTCTGGCTGTCAGTAGTATAGTTGGGTGGTTCCACATTAAACCAGTTCTTTCTTACTTGTTGTCCAGATAAACCCTCAGGAGGTTTGTCTGAGGGCCTGGGCCACAGTTCAACACCTTTGCACTGCTCTGCTTGATGCAGTATCACTCCCCTAGAAACCATGAGACCTATGAGTGGAGTAGGTTTAGAAAGAAATGTTGTATTTTGCAGCTTAGACATCACTAATCTTTTTAAGGTTAAGTATTCTGCACAAGAAATCATATTTAGTTGTCTGGAATGTTTTGAGCTGCTTAAAATGCCTAATTGTCATTTTGATGAATGTAAAATAGGCATACAGCAGACAAATTTGGTCCACATTGAATTGGCATTACAAATGATAGTACTTTCTAGCACTGCCCCTGTAAGAAATGTCGATTTTAATTAACACTTCACTTTAAGAGTCATTGTTTTGCACACGACACATTAGAAAAGGTTTCCTTATCTGCGTGAACTTTAGACTGCTGTGCTAAGCAATGTGGCTAGAGTTTTCTTTTAAGCACGAAGGAGATCCTCCATTAACAACTCTCACGGGGACATTGCCGTTCTTTCTATGGTCACCTGGTTCTAGGACAGAGTTGTTACATTAAAAGATGTTTCCGTCACACAAGACAGCTGGCTCCTTGAGTCACATCAGCTCTTGTAGTTAATTTTTTCATTACCTCTAAAACTAAGGTTTCTTCATGGCTAGTTATGATTCTAGTCAAATGTGTCAAATTCTAGTTATAGTGTAGGAATGGAATATACTGTTGCTTATCTGTCTTCTGTGAGGACTGATTAATTTAGCATACTTACTGTACACTATTAGTGCAATATCTGGGCCTAAATAAGCAACGATAAAGATTACATTATCAAGAAAGACAAATATATACAACAAGAAAACCCCAAATTCACTTATTTTGGTAACTAGTAAGAATTTTTTCCCCCTTTGACTTGCATAAGAGGTTTAGACATTCCACTAAATACATTTTTTTCATTTATGACAGCCACTTCCATTAAAACTCCACAATAGTATAGCATCTAGATTGTATTTATCTTTGAACATCTCCCCTCACAGTTTTTATTTATTTCCATCCTTCTTACAAATACCTCAAAACCAGCAACAGTGTTTCGGAGTTGGCCTCCTGTAAATGACTAGACTGATTTTTTATTATATAGCAAAACTGGTAAAAGATAAGAGGAAATCTTTAATTCCCAAAGTTATCCAGTTACTTTATCTGTTGTTGAAAGAAAAGTGACAAATTCATGGTTGTTAAGGGAAAGGCAGATTAGGAAGTAAAGGTTTCCACTAAAAGTACACATTCTCTTTCTGCTTTATTAGAATCCGTGTTTATCAGGTGCTAGTTATCTACAGATTTTTTCCAAACAATATTGTAACTAAAGGTTTACTGATTTCTGGAAAGCACAAGCTATGCTGCAGACTATGAAAAAAGCTGCTGTATTTGTTTTACCTAAAGACATCTGATGTTCATAAGGCAAAGGATTATAAATTAAAATTCCAGACATTTTCTGCACCTGCTGTCTCTAGACTCAGTCCTGGATAATAACTAACTGAAACCATACCCAACAGCATGAGCTTGACAGCAATGGGGATGAGACTCACCTGTCACAGAACATCTCCCTCCATAATCAGCCATTTTAAAGGATACTCCTGCACGCTTAGGATTCCTACGGAGCATGTCACCAGGTGAACAGTGCAACTGGGCCATGCTTGTCAGAACGCCACTGACTTCAACATTTGGCTGGATGAATTACATAGGGTGGAAATCGGGATGTGGCTCCACCTCTACTGGGCTAAATTTGACGCACAAAAATAATCACGTAGTCGCTCCCACATGAGAAGAAACTCTAGGAGCGCTTCTGTGTTTGTTTGTTCCCCGGGCCAACATCCATAAATTCCTCTCACTACAGATCAAAGATGATAGGATAGACAAATAGTCCACTAAAATATTTTCAGGTGTGTATCTCTATATATTATTACCGCTTTATTGACAAAATATAGCTCAGATAAATGTAAGCCACTCTCCTTATGGGAGAACACACTCTGAAATGTATTTCTGGTGCTGATTATAAATACTAAATATAATTTATTTAAAAAAAAAAAATTCTCAGCAAGAACATATCCAATCTTTATCATGATATGAAAAAACAATATGATTTCCAGCCTGGTATTACTTTTATGAGTTCCATTCTTTCTTAATAGAAACTTGAATAAAAAGTGGTCTGGCCAGGCCTCGCTATTTTATTTCTTTTATTGTAACCATTAAATCAGCTTTCATTCCATTACTCTAATTGTGCCTGGGAGCAGCAACTGCCACCTTAAGGCACATAACCTAATTTAAAATGCTCACAGCTCATTCCACCTTAAAATATATTGCAGTACTTAGGATCAGCACAGCAGGTCAAGCTATACAGCAGCACTGTTGTGATCAGAGGACTTTTTGGCAGTTAAATCAGGAGAAAGACTGAGGCAATGTAAAAAAAGTAACATTTCTCTTGCTTAAAAGATACACAGCAGTTGACATAACCATTTTTTATTTGTACCTTAAGTGTCTCCAGAGCATTCTTATTTAGGCAGAGATTTCCCATGTAAGGAGCATTTCTTGGCACAGCACACAAACATCTAATTCACTAGGATGATTTTTACCATGGGGATTATACACGTAAAAAGCCACCTTGCTGGGCTGTGAGGAAAAAAATCCATAATGATGAGATATATATACCTGTTTGTGCTACTTGTGCGGGCCCTGCCACCCATTGTTTCTGACTGTCTCTCAATCTTTATCTATCCTAAGCCTTCTTGTAAATTGTGTACTACCTCCATTTTACTGATGGGGAATTGAGTGACATGAAAATTAAGCAACTACCTAAGATTACAGAGGAGTGCAAAGACAGAGCTGGGATTTAAATTTAGGTTTCCTGATTCTTAGGTGAGTGCTCCATATAAAAGGTCCAGTTGTACCTACTCCTCCTTTCTTATCTCCTTACATAGTTAACAGACTTACCTATATTTCTACATTCCTATTCTACATTCCATTTCTACAGCATTGTTTCTAGAAGACTTTCCTCTGGCTAAATGATTCCAGCTCCTGTAAACAAGACCATAAGCTAAGTATTCCAATAGAATAGAGACAGATCTTCATTGCAAAAAGTGCGATTACAAACCTAAGGCTTGTTGTAACATTGAATAAGGGGCAAATCAACAATTACAGCCTTTAATGTCTATGAAAAGACCAGAAGCACATCCTACCTACCTCGCATTTGTTAACTGAAATCCCTGCCTACAATGCTTTGTAACCCAGTGCACAGTCCTTATCAGACCAAGGAAGTCAGGGATGCCAGGAAGGAGAAAAATCCAGTAGGGAAACTGGAGTTTGTGTGATACACAAAGTATAAGGGAGTTCAGTACAAACGACTGATCAATATCTGCTGCCTGATTGTATGCTTTGGAGGTAAGAGTAGGGTATTTTCCTTCGTCTTGCAGTGAATCAGCTAGCTAGGAAATAACTCATTCCTTGGAAGGCATCAGCTAAGTAGCTGCTCATTTCATTAGCTAAACAGATACTAATTGCATCTCAAAGACAGTGATAAAGGACCAAGCAGACATTGGACTGTACCTATACAATGATTGGATCCATTTCATTTATGCTGCTGTTTTGGACATGAGAGAGCAAGAGATGCATCAGTGGATCTTTAAAAAAATTAATCCTGCTTTAGGCATGTGTTACGGTCTAACATCTGTATAAGTACTTGCATAAACATATATACACATTTCTAAATACACACACCCACCACTCATCTACAAAATAGATTCTCAGGAAAAGTATCCACAACTTCTCTTCAAATATGTGCTCAAAAAAGGCAAAATATAAATTTCAG
Organism: Steatornis caripensis; assembly: GCA_013398225.1. Classification (NCBI taxonomy): domain Eukaryota; kingdom Metazoa; phylum Chordata; class Aves; order Caprimulgiformes; family Steatornithidae; genus Steatornis; species Steatornis caripensis. The sequence goes on from VZSC01010775.1 coordinate 540,101, forward strand.
AATTTCTTCAGAACTTTCTTTTCTCAGATATCTTTGAACATTTTTTTTCCCTTCAAACAAATGAGTGTATTAAAAAAATTCTTCAGTTGAAGTATCACTGATGGATTACTCTAGGCTCAGGAACTTCACTATGTGATAAGAATGACTTAGCTGTTAGCTCAGGCATTCCAAAATGACAGTTTTCAGAAAAGCCTGATGCTGTTTTCACAATGTAAATCAAATGATTGAGTGGCATATGGTTATCCTGTTGTTATGACATAGCGTGTGTATCTTTATTTTCTCTGCATCAATAAAATTAGAACTTGAAAAAGACACTCATTTAAATTGGAACTTGAAAAGAGCACTAATTCAAACACATCAGACATATAATGTGCATGCATATATGCACATACATAAGCTTGATATGTACTACATCTGACACAATTTTAACCTGCTTGAGAGGTAAAGAGGCAATAGGCCACTGGGGACCCAGGGTTATTCTATCAGCCAAACTGTTAAATGCTTCCAGCATCAGGTCATGGACTTCACATTATATTCAGTGCAGGAAGAGGCTACCTTTCAGAACACAGCATATATTTATTTGGATTCCTGATTATTAGGAGCCTGATTCTCAATTATTATTTTTAGACTTTGAATTATTCTCCACAATAGTGCCATACATGGTGAAAATACTTTTTCTAAACTTTCAGCGGTTTCCCTCAAATACTATGGATCCTACATTCACATCCCTTGATGAATATTTAATTATTTTTACAAAATGCAGCAGCTCAGGCAACGGAGACACTAACCTGTTGCCTCCATAGGTACTTCAGGGGCAGAGGTTCATAAAGATGCTACAGCTCTTCCATCTCCGCATGACTGCTGTAATCTTCCCATCCAGCAGTGGGATACTGGTATGTTCTCCCTCCTATTTGACTGTCATATCTGTGCTCAATAAATGCAATTTTAACAGCGGATCTTCATCAATAAAACCGGTGGATCGTTAATTTTGAGTATCTTCCCTGGATCTTTTATCCGAGCAGCTCTGGAGCAGAATAGAAACATATAATCCATGAGGATTTTTTTTTAGCACAGAGATTACACGTCACGAAATGTGTCATGTAAAGTCTTTGTGATGCCCAGTGGGATCAGGGTGTGGGGGAGAATGCTTATTTTGAGTGTTGTTGGAATGTAAATGAAAAATACAGTTACCTGAAAAGGCAGATGAACCTGTGAGCATCAAGGCTTCTAGCCTGTATTCAGGCAGAGCTGGCAATCATCTCCGTAACTGGCTGATGCTTTCTGTGATGCAGTAACTTTTTTGTGCATATTGGCAGCTTGCTTCTAAACTAAACTTTGTAACCTAGTCCCTAGCATGTTTAGAATTGCAGATGTGTGTTCTGAGAATTTGCAGTGTTTGCCAGAAAGACACTATATGATATTAGCACAGTTGGTTCTGAATTTTAAACCCAAATCTGATGTGCTGTGACTCACAGCCTTGGGAAAGAATTAGATGAATAGCTCATAAGGGGAGAGACACTGCCTGAATATCTTTATAGAGGAGATATGCTGAATAATAACCATTATCTCCATACCACAAGCTACCATTCTATTTAGGATCTGGTGTGCTGCTCTACACGCAGAGTGCCACACAGATAGTCATATCTGAGTTATCTCTGATATACCTAGAGTACCAGAAATCCCAGAAATCAACAAAACTGTAACAGCACAGACCTCACTGATGGCTTGTTCTGTCATTTCATGTCCAGGATGCCTTGCTGACACCCTTGAACAGTCCATTCTGAAATCCATGCTGTCACAGCAATTCCATAGTTGCTAGATAAAAGCTAGCCCGAGTATTCCTGCTTGTGATGTAATCACACCTCTCACTGCAGCATGGGCATAATCTCAAATTAAGTACAATACAATGAACCAGTATGTGTGATACAGAAAATGTTTGTAACACTGTCCCAAGCTAGCTGGCCTTTAATTTAGATAACATGCATTTAATTTACTTGTACATCTTTCTTGTAGTCAAAGTCCCTCACATTATCTAAAAACAATAGGTACAAGGTGAATCTGGCCCCTAAGAGATCTGGGAGGAATTTCTGTAAATAAAAATACTTAATATACATGGTTCTTAAAAGTCTGGATCATCTCATCGACTGTGGTTGTTACTGAACCTAGAGTGACTCTTTTTTTTTTCCAGGGTTTCCAGATTCCATCATGGGGTAGGATTTGCATTTGGTATTCCTCTTTCTCCTAGGGCTCAGAAGAACGAGAGTTGGCTTCAAGAACTTTAAGTAAACTGTCTCCAAAGAATTATAACACAGAAGTGAACAACTGCTTGTGGTGTTGTAAGCCTTGTGGTTCCATGCAAGTCAAATCTGCTCCAAGCATCACCATTATAATTCTTTGTGAAAGACCCAATAAATGTTCGTATAAGCTGATTATAAATCACAAACCTTTTAATGACTTACAAAAGGAGACTGCTTTGCATGGGGAGGAGGTGCACTTTCATTTGGCTATCTTTACTACCTAAACAGCCTCACATCTGTAACATCATGATTTACGGTACGTTATTCGCCATAATCCCGTGAAAGTAACGTGGAAACTGTTCAAATCATTCTGTTTTTCCAGAAGATGCCCACACCAAACAATTAAATAGTATCTGGGTTGCTCCTCTGTGACTTGTCATGTGTTTTATGTTTCTTTTTTTGCAGTGAGTGACCTCATGACATTATTCTGAAATGTCCTGAATTTGGCAGTAGGACATAAGGGAGAGTATCAGTATGAAAATAACCCATTATTTGCTATATTTAACTTAATAGCACCTGAATTTCCTACAAGAAATTGAAGCCCCACTGTACCCCGGTGCCTTAAAAATACACAGTGTAAGGCACCTTTGTCCTGGTGAGTTGTATGTTAAATGGTCCAAACGAACAGACAGAGCTTGGAGGGGACAAGGTGGGTTAATTTGTGTTTTGTAGCGTTTAGGAATGGTGTGGGGTTCAGTGTCTGCTTACCTCTTTCATCCTCCCTCACATTTCTTTATCCCATTGTCTTACTGGATTCACAGTCAGCCTCTGACTCAACCTTTGTGCATAGGAGAAGGACAATACTGAAACATTCACTCACTTCCCTTACAATTTCTGATCACAATTATTATGAGAAGACAGGAAGCTGCAATAGAAATAGGTATATTTTAACAAATATTTGGCACTACTTCTGACTCTGTACTTCTGCATTCTTGCTAATGTTTCTAGACTATACCCAGGATGAGTTCATGTGCTAATGCTTGCAGATTTGGCTTGTGAAAATGTCTCCATAAATAGAATGTATCCTTCAAACATCAGTCCCTCTCCTTCCCTGCTGTGCAAAAGATACAAGGTGCAAAAAGAACCTACTGATTATAATGTCCTTTTGCTCCTCTAGAACAGAAAACTCCTAAGGTCCTCCAGCAAAATATGTCCCTATTTAACAAGTAACTGAATAAATGCAAACTCCATGGGGCTTTGCTTAATGGGGCAAGCAAGTACTTCTGTTCACCAAAGCTGAAGAAAACATGGATGCTAACTTAGAGAGACTCCTTTCTTCTGAAGTTCAGCTCTATACATATTCAAGGAAATAAAATCAGTTGAAAAAATACAACTTTCAAAAAAAAAAAATTGTCCAAATTTCAGATTCTTTCTCCCTCATGTGCCTATGCTCTCTTTTTAAAAGATTATACACATAAAGTGAACAATATCCAGATTCTTTTTTATTTTCTTTTTTCTCCATGTTTTCTTTTGTGATGCTGAAATTTTCAGCCATTCTTCAATCCTTGCAGAGGTATAGAATGGAAAACAGAAAAGCAAAGAAAAGGGAACCAGAAGGAATAAAGCAGCAGGGAAGAAATCCCAGCACCTCAATAGCAGGAGGCAAATAAAACCTGAAGGCCTCAGTAACAAATTAAATATACCAAAAATACTTTGGTATATATACATAAAGTGGTTTTTCACTAGGATGAAAGAGAGGCATAGATGACTTTTCATCAGAAAGTAGGCTAGAGAGAAAAGACTTGAGTGACCTCATAAGCACAGTACTGCTAATAAAGCATACCTTGCAGGCTTTGCCAGTCTCATATAAACTACAGCAAAGCCTTCATGACTCAAATACTAAACTTTCAAAAAAACTTTTGTTGTCTCCCATGCTGCTCACCTAAACAAAATGATTAGTAAACATCTGCAAAGGCACTTCTTGTTTCCCTTTACAGCCCGTCTTAAAATCTCCAGTGCTATAACGGACATACAAAAACAATGACAGCTTGAATTGGACAGCTGAATATCAACACTGCTGTATTGCATCTTAAGAAATATTGTCTCAAGGGTTATTCAAGCTCCTTCATAAGCATCTGTGGTCTTTTTCTTCCCCTGAGAATGCAAGATTTAGGGAGAAAAGACTGGATTTTTTAGTACGGTTCTTAGGTACAAGGCAACTAAAACATTAAACCAACAGTGACAATACCTCAAAACCTCTCATTTCTTACTCCACTGTCATATCTGAGAAGTTAGAATGAGTTTCTCTCCTGCATACAGCGAACAACCCTCAGAGCACGTACAACACTGACGGTCTACAACGGGTACCAAATGGCAATGTTCAAAACCACTTCATTTCAGCATAATCTGTTGTTGTTAAGGATCTCGAGGCTCATGCCAGAAGTTGCAGTGTCCAGAGAATATACAATGTGTGGCACTGTAACAGAGAGCCCTCCAGAGAAGTATCATTTCTAGAATACAGGGAAAGCATTAACCTAAACATTTGTAAGGGAAAAAATTAATGGTGATAAAGTGGTAACAAGATGTAGCTGGATAGAACTAATTATTCATGTTAGGGATGTGAGCAAGGTCTTGCTTTGGAAATAAGTACACTTACTGAAAAGCGAGAAAGAGTAATAAGCCCAAATATGTGCTTGCTTAGGAGAAAAATTTTCAAAATTCAGTGTATGGAAGCAATTAGACTAGAGAGAGAAAATTAGAATAGGAAAAATGGCACCAAGTCACCTGGAGTCGTAGTATTAAAAAAAAAGTAGATTCTCCTTATCCATGACACACACAGTGCACTAAACCTCCTATTTTATGATCAATCTTGCTTTATCACAAAGACATTTATTTTGTAGTCATGAATGACTGAATTCAATTAAAATATAAGTTCACCTGTCAATTAAATTCAAATACAAACTCTCTTGACATTCAGAAATAAACATTAAAGATCACCAATTACTACCAGAGGCTGCTATACTTAAAACTATTAATACACAGGAATAGAATATATTCTGTTACTGGATTACTGTAAAATGTGTGGTCTCTATTACCCTGCTGGGGGTTAATTAAAGGAAAGAGAAAAATGATAGCTCTAAGGGATTTTTTAAAATATTTTTTTTCCAGCAGCAAACATGACAACAGCAGCACATTGTATATCCATATCCTAAATTACAGAGTGACTTAGTAAGGCATCAGGACTTTGCATCTACAATTAAAACCTGCTAATTCTTTAGCAAGTTTATTTAGTTAAACTGCCATTTCATTCAGCGTAGCGAAGCTTTGCTGACATCTCAACTGAATTTAGCTTACTTGAATGGAACTTTGTTACATATGCATTCTTAGTTTCAGGCTCACTCCTGGTTTATTCCCCATTGCTAAAAATAAAGATATTTGTTGATACGTGTACTCTCATTACAATATTCCCTTATTAATTTGATCTAAAAGTTGTACTAAAACATCTTTTTAGTCTTTTCTGGAGGAAATAAATATTATCATTTAATCTCTTATATTCCTAGGATCCACAGAAAACACAATACCTGTAGTACAGGTTCCCACAGGGAGACTCTGGGTTACTGAGGTTGCTTATTGCAGCTTCAATCAATACCTACCTTTCAGTCACCTGTTGTATCCTTCAGCTGTTAAGGACCTATGCCTATGGTGTGCTGATGCTTTTTTGCGGCATGATCTATTCGCTCTGCTCCTGCAGAAGAAATGCTCTTGCTCACTCTGCCTGCTATCAGAAAAGACTTCCCTTTAACAGCAGTGGGGATAGCAAGGGACCTACCAATGGAAGTCGGTCTGTCATGGGAAACTTTATTCCTCAAACAGTATGAGGTTATTAGAACTTTACTAGTATTTCTCAACTGCCAGGAAGCAGAGCTACAATTCCCTTGTTAAAATTAAGTGCTCACAGATACACAATGGTCCTGAAAAGCAGCATGATCTTAAACAGCTTGGAGTTTGTTACTGCTGGGCTTTGGGTTTGGGATTTTGTTTTGGGTTTTGGTGGGGTTTTGGGGATTTTTTGTGCCTTTTCTAAAAGCAGACAACCAAAAAGGTCACTTCACGCTTCTCTGTTTTTCTTTAGTTTTGCATTTAGTAGGATTCTTCTTTATTCCTTCCATTCTTATATTCATCTGGGGGGAGAGGAGGCACAGAGGGAAAATGACAAATAGTCTGCATTTGACTCTTCCCTTCTGTCATTTGTTTCACGGGTAAGTGAGTAGAAATGAAGACAGCATGTTCCATGCGAATACTGAGAGCATAGAATATGGCCTCTAGCTAAAGCACAAATAATTTCTATGCATGATGAATCCTTTCAATAACAAGAGCCCTGCTAATGTGGGATCAAATCACAGTCATTAGCTCTTGGCACTGTTCTTAAAAACATGATATAAAAATCCAAACAGCATCCAGCCATAGTCCAGTATCACACATACTAGCCAGTGTTTAAGTTGGTAATTTACTTTTCTCATCAATGTGTTGCTATAATTAGGAAAAAAACCCATCTGATAGGCTAAACTTCTCTAAAAGCAATTGCCTGCTCAAGAAAAAGATGGGTCATTCTGAAATAAGGGGTTGTGGTATAATTCTATTGATGAATTAATTGACTCTAGAATTATATCAAGACCTGTAGCCCTATGTAATGAGTGATTTTCTCTGGCAGGTAACAAACTTTTGAAACAAAACCTGATTTTTCTTTTTTTTTTCTTTTAAAAAGAGAATCCTGATTCTGTAATATATAATATCAACATGTAGCATGCACATTACTGAAAGGGATCAGCTTTCCCAGTTAAACAAGTAGATTCACAAATGTGAATTTCTTCTTGCAAACTCTCCTTGTAGTCACAATTAGCTATTTTCTTGCTTCTGAAGCAGTAAAATCATGCTTACATGGGCGAAGTCCCTTACGTTATTTGAACTGCGTGACTTTTATAATAATTCTCATTAAATGATAGAATCAAGAACAGAAAAACTCAGTTCCTTATTGAAGGAGAGTAAGACCTTTTTATCTGTTTCCTTGTCTTTTGTATTTATACCATGTCTTATAAAATGCTGTTAAAGTTACAGGTAACTACAGTGTATTATTTAGAAGCCCATCAGGAGTAGACTTGGTAACCTCAAAGCAAGAGGAATGGACACCTTCTACAAGAGACCCTGCTGTGAACCAAGTTCCAAACGTACAAAATTGTCTCATCACCAAAGCTTCTTTGAAGTCACTGCAGAACTGAAACTACGCACCAGCTATTCTAGTCCTTCTTATTTTCAGTCAACAGTGCCTTTTGAAACCATGGTAGTCATAGGAGTCACACTTACTGCAGCAAAAATACTTCCAAACTGAGTTCAGGCTCTTTGACCGTGATCCAGAAGCTTTACATAGTCATTTAGAAACACTCCTCTGCCTCAAGGCATATTTTTCCTTATCGATTTTTTTTGTATTATTATTTTTACATAGTAGTTATTTTCCCATTTTAATCTGTAATTCTTTTATTCAGGATTTTATCTATTGAAAAATTTTGTTATTAATATCCTGCAAAGTGTGAATCATATTTTTTCTTAAAATCCCCAAACAATTATTTTTCTCAGTTAAAGTATACATGGTATTTTATTTTTAAATAGTACTATCTTTCAAAGATTTTTAGTTTTTCTAGTTGCACTTTCTTTCAGTAACTATGCATCCATAAAGATATTTTACATTTCATTCTTAATGGATTTTTTCCCTGAAAAGAAAACTAATAATTCGTAGAGTTCTACTTAAATGGCTGCTTCTATATTCCCCATGTTACTATTCTTTAGGGAACAATGTATGGTAAAATAGACACTACTATTTTATAAATGAGGTTCTACAGAAAATTTAACCAGCCTGTGTTTCACGTTCTCTCAGTCCAGATAAGCGTTGTCGCCCATGTATATATTTTTTGACGGTAAGTGCACTAGAATAACTACTGCTTTCATAAACTATCACACTGTTATTGGGTTTGATACATCATTAACATCCCGGCTCTGTTTAGAGTTTGTCAAATAGAAACGGACTCCATTTATTACCCAATTAATTTCTGGAAAAAAATGCTAATTAATACATTCTCTATAAGTGCCAGCTGAGCAGTAAGCACGTGGCCATGCTGCTAACCAGTGTATCTAGGAAGCCCCCTGACATTGTGTTTGTGACCTGCACTGACTTCATGGAACATGTAGTTCTCATTCTACTTCAATCAAAGACAATGTAATAATAAAGACTGGCCCTCCAGACTGTGACAAAAACCTGCTGACCAAATAATTCCAAATTCCACTGTGATTTAGTGTTCTACTTCAACACAGAACATACTGCTTTATAGATCTAGAAAACAACTTATAATGCTCAGATTTGACTAGCCCAGACCAAGACACAGATTATACCCTCCCAGGCCAATATTCAATAACATAACAGAAGAGATAAAAGGTTGGTGTGATGGTTAGATGATAACTTTCCCTGTTGTTCTCTGAGTTACATACAAACACAGTCCTGAAACAGTCTGCATTAAACCGAGCCAAAAAAAGATCAAATGGGAAAACATTTTAAAGTTGAATGAATACGTGCTTATTTTGAAAACAAGTTTTTATGATGCTGCCATATGATCTCTTCTGGAAGAGAGTACATGTTTTGTTGCAAACCTCTTTTGCTGACTTTCTATGCAACCTTGGTTAAAAATAGAAGATTTATGTGGCAGTAAAGTACCACTGACTTATATTTGAAAAGAGAACATATTTTTTTTTTTTAAATGCCTTGACTTCTCCCTCATCCAAGAAAAAAAAAAAGCATCAACTTTTCCTTAAAAGCTTAACAGTTACCAACAGCACAGGATTCAACCGAAATAAAATGGAATAAGATAGACATAAACATCTAGAACATCAGATTCTTGTTTGAATATTTTCATACAGAAGAGAGACACCATTCACACCTGAGTAATTAAATTTGAGACATTTTTCAACTGTGACACTAATTTTGATTTGTGTAAGAAAGATTGAACCCCCCTTACCCTTAAGCTCGGGCACCTCTCCCCAGTGGCCTTACCTTTCCTTCCAGGCTATTTCCAGCTGCTATTACATGCAGACATATCCAGGCCCTCTTCTGACACAGCAACACCAGCAGCAATCATAACAACTGGCAGGACTCGAGAATTTTTGTCTCTGTTAGGTATTTTCATCTCATTCCATGCTTGTTACAAGGTCTGAAGAGGGAACTAGTTTATGTTCCAGGTGCATTAGCAGAATAGTTTAAAGAAATTAATTATTTTTTGTTGTACTTGTTTTGCTGCTAACGTTATAAAAAAACTGGACATCATTGATGACAACCATTGAATACATCTGTACTTTTTCTTCTGTAGTTCTACTACAGAAAGTGCATCAATACAAGAGGATTCTAACCAACGGAAGGGAAGTACAGTGCATCTAGACAGCTGATTGCAGGTTTGCGTCTAATGACGTAGCATTTAGAGACATATAACTACTTCTTTATTTAGGAACATCATATACTGTTCTGGAAAACACCTTAGTGATCACTGTATCTAGCTATCTTCTGTTGCAAGCTACCATATTGCACATGCCCCCTCTTAAAAACTAGTATTAATTTGCTATAATGTAATATGAAGATCAAAATTAGAGCAATATCTTCATCTGCTAGCCAGTCAGTTTTTCTAAAAGAAAAATCACTGCTTGAGCCGTGTAATCTCAGCAAAAGGTAAATCTCAGTTTATTATGTACCAAGACTTCCTAGTAAGGAACTCATTTGGCTGAATTAAGCTCATCTTTCCTTTTTTGTGACAACTCATGTCATGACATTAAAGGTCACATTCCTTCATTTCTGTCACTTTAAATTATGTCATCAATATAATGAACTGATTCAACAGAGAATTTAATAAATACTACAGAATTTTAAAAATCATACTAGGCGGCTGCTTTTCATATATTCATGCAGCTCCTTTTATGATTTCAGCTAACACTTTACATTCTTAACAGGAAAAAACAGGTGTCTTGAATATAATAGGAAATAAGTTGAGGATGCAAGTCTGGGGAGGAGGAGTAACTTAAATTCCAGTCACGCTATGCCTATAATCATAGCAATAGCACCATGCATGCATTCATTAAGGAAACATTCAGTTACCCTCTTTGCAATCAGGTTTAAAATGATTTAGCTCAACACTCTATCCCCAAAAGCATACATCTGTACTAAAATAAGAAATAAATAATTTAAAGGTATAAATGTTTATTGAAAACATTTGCATCTGACTCAATCAAGTGCTTAGTTGTATACTTTTCAGTATGACTATTTTACTTCCATATTTTTCTTTAGTTTTTAAATGAGAATTTTAGGTTCCATTTTTCAAACAAAGCACCTTTCTGTTTCCCCCACCTTCTGGCAGATAGTCCCAAGTCTGGTTGCTAGAAGATGACTTGGAGTTCCCCACTGGAAAAACAAATTAAAGGTATAATCCAACTGTAAAAAGACCACTTATGTTAATAGTTGTGAAAAAACAACCTGGAGAATCAACTGCCACACAGTAGCATAACTTGTGCTTCCCTTGTCTGAGAAAGCAAGTACTCTGGGAGAAGGAAATAAAATAATATTCTTCATGTGGTTGCAGATGAAGATACAGCTCTTGTCCACATGTGTAATTATTACGGTGCCAGAGATTCTCGTTTTGTAATTTCTCTTAATTGACTCATATTTCAATTTTTGAGTTAAAATTCTGCATCCAACCACATGCATTACGCGTCCCAGGAAGCAGAAACAAAGTCATTCAAAGAAAAACTGACCAGTTCGATGCTCACTGAGACATGAGTAGAGGTGAACCACACATAGGATTGGATAGACCTTTTATTAAAATCCCAAAATCAAAGGGTGGGAATAAAATTCATGTGACACTGGAAACATCTGCATAGAATAACCTTTTCAAAGCAAGCCTGACTCATCCAACAGAGATGGTGCCTACTATCGTGGAGACCAGATTGTAACATCAGATTGTAACATCAGATTGTAACAGATTTCGGCAACATGTTTGGGTCAAATTAGGTCATTTTGAATAGGAGAGCTCTCAAAGCTAACACCATCCAATCCTTCTTCATACAAAGAAATTGTCACAGCAACCCTAATCTCCGCTTGTTTCTCTCTTCTATCACAACCCTGCTTGAAAATCCTGCTTGACCAATCTGATAGCCTTCTATGATGGCATGACTGGCTGGG